>APFE030707664.1:42595-83364 GCA_000404065.3 Pinus taeda
GTGTAAACACAAATCTTTCTTAACAAACAAATTAAAAGAAGAGTTTTTGTTCCAATGCACTCAAAACAAGACAACTAGTTATTTGCACAAGAATTTCCTTTTTCATTCAAACGCTCAAATGCTACCAAAACAAACTTCTTCAAAAGAGTTTTTTGTATTTTTATAAAAGACACTCAAAACTATGACTAAAGCAAATCTTGAGAAAACTATAAATAAAGCAAATCTTAAGATCTACAAACTATAAAAAACTACTTGAAGTAAAAGCTTACAAGATGTTTTTGTTTTTTCAAGGATGTTTTACTTGGCAATAAGCAAACCAAGGACTAACTTGTCCAGAATCACAAATCAGTCAAAAACAAGTGATTTTTGTTCTTTTTGTAAAAGTGAAATCCAAACTTTTAACACAAGCTTTTCGAAGTTTTGCAAAGAGAAAACGCAAGACGGATTCCTCAACAAAGGTAGATTTTGCAAATGGTCAGACTCATAAGAAGGCCAGTAAAAACCAAGGTGATATAAGGCTTCTACGCTTCTAAGCTCTGAGCTACTACACGACCAAAATGAAAATCAAGACCGGCTACCAAAACTTCTAGGAATTTCACGTAAAACCCTAACACCAATGAAATTAGACCAAGGAAAGCTTTTGACAAGTCACATGCAGGTTTGGACAGAGGATAACAACACCTAAACCAAAATAAAACTAATTGAAAGAGTAAAAGTCAAGTTTTTCAAAAGTTTAGCAGGGTCCGCAAGCTCATAGTTTGCACAGGTGCGTGCACGCTCTGTGTGCAAAGTAAACATGCGTAGAGGTATGCACTGTGATACAAGCATAGGGTGCGGACTTCTCCTAAAGTTATGAAAAGCCAAAACAAACCTAGATCCACTAAATCCACCAAATTCCACACACAACAAGCCAAAAACAGAAACAAAAAGGCAAGTTTCTCAGGTCAAAGTGAAAACAAGGAAAACAATCAAGTCCCCAGTATGGTCGCCATTTTGTCACATGGAACGAGTAGGTTGCGGACAAGACCGACCTTCCTAGTATCTAAAGATATCTAGGGACAAGCAAGCCAATCAAAAACTATCTTTCTCTAAATATGCAATTAAAAACAAAGGCAAACAAGTGTTTTAGGCCTACCTTGGGTCCAATGGAAGTTTGTGGAAGCCTCTCTCCCTCGCTCCAAATGAGCTTCCTTGAAGTGTAATTCTGCAAACACAAACAAGCAAACAATTAAATAGCACCTGAAAAACCAATATCATAAAGCATATTCATCATAATGATCAAGGAGATTATGAAACAAACCACATAAGGCAATTTGTCGAGAAAAATGAATCTGATTGTATTAATTCAAATGAAAAGAAGAACTTTACAACCTGTGCCTTGATGCTGTACAAGCTCCTCCCAGGGTCCGACAAGAAGTCTCCTCTACTTTGACAAGATTCACTCACTTTCCAATGAAACCAAAAGGTATGTGATCTCTCCTCTCAAGTTTAACTATGAAGTCCCAATTCCATCAGCATTTACCCTCAAAATATTCAACTTCTAACCCCCCCAGCAACTGACCCAATGCCTTAATTTATAGTGCAATGGAGGGAAGTTACTAGGTCCTCCTTCAAAGGGATAAAGCCCTCCTTCAAAGGGATAGCTCCTCCTATCAAGGGATTAGCTCATTCTCTTTTGGGATGCATGAACCACCTTGGAGCGAACAATCCACGTCAAAATCCTTCTAGAAACATCTAGAATTAACCCAAAAGTGAGTTTTTTATGATAAACTTGCGCCTTTTTTACTTTTACATGGGTACGCACCCACCCCTTTACAGACAAAGCGTGCAGGTACGCAGGTAATATGAACAAAGGGTGTGGGTCCGCAGGTAAAAGTAGGAGAAAGTGCGGAACCAGAGTAATATTGATTTTCAATGTCTTTCTCTCCTTTGCAAAGCTTGACATGAAGAGCTAAGGTCTGAGACTTGCTTAGGAGGCTAGTATAAGTGATGATAGACCTATATTGACTACAAATAATCACGGTGATGATATTTTTGTGTAACATTCATTATGAATGAAACTGTTGCGTTGAAAAAGGGAAGTAACCATTCTATTTATCACAGAGTATAGGTAGAAATCCGAACCTGTAGAGAATGCTGCGAATTTCTCTTAGTGACTAGTAAGAGCTGTTTAAAATTATGAAGATTAAAATGAAATCCTCTCTAAAATACGTATGGGTATAACGTTACAGGTATGTTGACAATAACAATGTCAATATATGAGTAAGAGGGCTATGGCACAGGGGAGGTTCTACAGAACCGGTTGAAGGGCATTCCAATTTAATTAACAATGTCCTCCACTAAAAAATAGAGACACGCATAACACTCAGCATAAGGAACATGTAGTAATTGTTTTTTACCGTAAATTCTTCTTACAACACAGGGTAACTGGAGGTAAAAAAAACTTTTCTCCCATGGCAAACAGAATAGAGCCAAAACAATTTGACCCTTCAAAATTCCATGAGGACTGCATAGACATTTTTAGGGCAAAACAATGGCTGACATTCCTAGAAAAATTTAATGGGCATAATGAGCTAACAACAAGGGATTTTGCCTCTGCATTCATTGGAGAGAGGGCCATTGTAGGAAACTTGTATTTTAGGGTCTCAGAAGACACAATTGCTCAAGCAATAGGCATAAGCCTAGAAGGGGAGAAGTATTTTAAAACAAAGCAGTTCAAGGATAAAACATGGACACATTTCATATCCAGGACAAGGGTATCATCAGTTGACTAGAAATCAAGGATTCTGAGGAGTTGACTCATTCATCCATGGGATGAAATAGTTTTTGTCATTCAAAAATTTATAACCTGTGAGGGAAGATACAACATTGTATTTCTTTATCATATCAAACTGTTAATGCATCTAAGAGGGGACTGTGTTATAATCTTGCCTTCTTCTTTTTTGCAAAGCTTATCCACGATGTCTAAGACCATACAAAAACAAAGAAAAAACAATGATAGGAGTTTATATCACTATGGCTTGGTAAAAATCTTGATTGAGTTTGAATTGCAAAAGATAAGTGTGACATGGAAGAAATTATTGGTGACTAATGAGTTTATAGCAAATGAGCAGCAATCAAAGCAGCAAGATTCACAGGAAGAGCAACAGAATTTAAAGGAAGGGCAACAACATGCAGAACTATTGATTGATGTATATGCTATAGAGGAAGACTTTTCAGAGTATAGACAAAGTAACTCTACTCCATCCAGCAGCAGTATCAAGACAAGAAGAATGGTAAGAGAGGAAGCTAAGAAAGCTGAATAGGATAAAACTTTTACTACATACACAAGGAAGTCCAGAAAGACCAAGTTTGGTCAGAAAGGGAAAATGGTGGAGGAAGATGAGATTCTACAACATTACATACAAGGATTGGAAACAAAAGACAAGGAAAAGGAACAATAAGAACATAAATTCTCAGGAAAGAAGAAAAGGAAGCTGGAAAGGAAAGTTGAGAAATTACAGCAACAACTTACGGAATCAAAAGTTTTGGAAAGAGTGGTGAAAGAGAAAATGAAACACTCAAAATATAAAGCAAGAAATTTCAAGATGAGAATGAAAAATTGAAAAAGAAGGTTAAGAAACTCAAAGTTTATAAAATGCAAATCTGTAGGAAGGCCTATAAATTTTACCAGCAAAATAAGGCAATTAAAATCAAGTATCAAATATTGAAGATAGAGTATGAAGCCCAACTGAACGTCAACACTTTACTTCAGGCAACAGAGGCAGAAGGCAGAATTTGACGGGTTAGAATTCATTTGCATGAGGGCATGGAAAATCTTGAGTTTGGGGGAATGTATGCTTGTTGTTGTATAATTTCGATATTTTCTTATTAGCTTTAATTTCAAAGATATTTCATGGTTTGATTTCCAAGTGTTTCATATTTGTAATTGTTAAATTCAATTTGCAGTTAGATAAGAGATTCAACTGTCATTGGTTTGCAACGTTACTTGTCTTATTTGTTGCTTGGATTAGTTAGGTGTTGAAATTGCTTTGAACTGTTATGATCCAAGGATTGGAAAGGATTCTATTAAGCAAGATTCTTGTAAGGGAATGATAGATTTTTTAACTAGTCATAATACTTTGTTTTGTTACTTAGACACTCAAAATTTCATTAGATTTGTTTTAATCTAAATTGATGCTTAAGTGTTTGAAAAGACAAGGAAGAACCTCTTGTAAGAGAGTATTGTTAATCTCATTTCATTAGGCTATCATTAGAACCTTAGATCCTTCTAGATCTATATACATTAGATGAGTGCTTCTAAGTGTACTTTCTCGAGTTGATAAAGGAATTAAGAGCTTAACTTACCTTATTAAGTAAAGACCAAACATTTTGGCTCCATTGTCAGGGAGGCGCAACTAGAAAGATTTAGAAAAAAAATCTAAAAAACACTTAAAATCAACAAAACAACAAAACGTAGATTTAAATTTAATTTTAGTCATGTTTATTTATGTCTAGATTTAGGGATGAAAAAGGAAGATTCACAAAAACCCCCCAACCAACAACTAACCCACCATTAGGAGTAGAATCATTAGAAAGGATTGAGTACACAACACCATCTGGAAAAGTTATTGTGAAAAAACTTGAGGAAAAAAAAAGATCGGGCCAAAGACATACTCTCGTTGAAAGACAAATCCTACTAGCTCATGAGGCAAAGAAAAGATATATACCTGAGACTTCTACAATAGGGAAACTAAAAAAGAGTAGTAGAAAAATCCAACAACGTATCTTTGAACATATTTTACCTCAAGAACTAAAACAAGAAGAAGAGATAGAAACCTTAGACAAATCATAAATCACAATGGTTGAAGACAGAGGATCGAGAGGACCTACTGCAGAACAACTAAGAGAGTATGAGAGACAAATGGAAGAAAGGAGACTAAAAAGAGAGAATGAAGAAAAACAAGGAAATGATACTTTGTTTGGAGGAAATCCAAATCCACCAGAGACAGAGGAATCCACATTTAAATTTCCAATTCAAGATAGAGGAGAGTATATGGATGAAGAAATTTAAATGAAAAATATGCCGCCATCTGTATTACCAAACTTTTATGGTATAGGATCTAAAGACCCTGAATCATTTTTGTTAGAATTTGACATAGTATGCTGAACCTATTGATATACCGATGATGCACATAGACTTCGACTTTTTCCTACTACATTAAAAGCAACAACACTTAGGTCGTTCATGGGATTAGATGAACATACAGTCACTGATTGGGATGACATGAGAAAAATCTTTTTGAAGAAGTATCAACCTTATTGTCGATCAAAAGATTCTAAAGAGATCATTTTTAGAATGAATAAGCAAGAAGATGAGACCTTAGAGGAATACTTGGAAAGATTCTCATATAATCTACAAAAATCAAAACATAGAACCATGTCTGTTGATCTTATTCGAACAATATTTCTTAAGGGCATCTGGGATGAGTATCTAGATGAACTCAATCTCATGGGTAAAGGGGACATTTCTAATTTATCTTTTGATGAGATTTCTGACTTGTGTCAAAAGTACTCCAGAAGTAGGGCAAGAAATGGAAAAAGAGCTATGACATCTAAGATCACTAAATCTGCCACAGGAAATATTATTAGAGCTGAACTAGGCAATCTATTTGAAGCTTTCAAAACAGACCTTTTAAGTACCTTGGGGAATCAAATAAACACTTTAAAAACAAAGAAAAGACAAGATGAACGAGAACAAGAGTGATCTATATTCCATCCCAAATGCAGACGAAAACATGCTTTGAAAGAATGTCCTTTAGATAATATGCAGATTTGTGGCTTTTGTATAGAAAATCATGACACTAAGGATTGCACAAAGATGAAAATTTTGCAAAATTATAATTTGGAAGCCAATGCAGAAATGAAGAACATGTATTTCATGGGAGCTAGAAGGCCATGGCAGCCAAGACCTCCAAGTATGTATCAAAATCCAAATCCAGCAAATTATAACATGCCTGTTCAAAATTCTTGGAATGTTCCCATGCCTTGGCAAAATTGGTTTAATCAACAACAACAGACATATCCACAACAAGGATGGAAATGATATTCTCATCCTTAGCAGTTTACTCAACAACAAGCTCAGCAATATCAACAACCATTTTCTCAACCATATCCCCAATACTATCAACAACAATATTCTCAGCCATATCCACAACAATACTCTAAGCTACTAGTTGCTTATCAACAACAAAATCCTCAACAAATCTTACCTGCTCCTCCACAAATAAATTCACCACAACTACAATTACCATCCAATCAACCTCCTAAACCCACATAGCTACCAGCTCAACCCATAGCTAACCCAAATAATCGAATAGATAAACCAGCTTACAGCGTGGATGAAGGACCCTTATACCCAACTCTGCCATTGCAAAACATTGAACTAAGGTCAGGTTGAACTCTGCAAAAAGAACCTCCACCTGTTACAACACAGTCACAAAAAGATAGTCAAATTGATGAACAAGAAAAACCAACACACAGTAAAGAAAATGACACAACACAAAACAATTTAGAACAAGGTCAGTAAATCAAAACACTACCATCACCTCCATTTTCATAATGATTACTTCAACCAAAGTTACCCACACCATTGCCACAATTCGATGTTCTTGATGAATTGAGAAATGTGTATGTCAAAGTACCATTACTCCAGACAATCAAGGATATTTCGATTTATACCAAAGCCATCAAAGAGCTCTAACTCAAAAAGCCTGCAAATAAAAGATTTGATCCACAAACAATACATGTTATTGGCAATTTAGCTGGCCTGATGTCAAATATCATATCCATGGAAAAATACGTTACCACCTAGAGTAACATCAATTATCAGCAAAATTTCAATTCCAAACACTCTGATTGATTTAGGAGTTGCAATAAATGTAATGACAATGGGCACAATGAAAACTTTGCAGCTAATAAATTTACAGTCAACCCCGATTGTTTTGGAATTAGCAGATTACTCTAAAGTCATTCTTGAAGGGGTACTAGAAGATATAATTGTTTCACTGGACTCTTGGGAGTATCTAGTTGATTTCTTAGTACTCCAGCCAAAATCCAATTTAGGAGGACACCTACTCATACTTGGCAGACCATGGTTGGCAACTGCTGATGCATTCATTGGGTGTAGATCTGGTAACATGATCATTTCTAGAGGCACGGAGAGAAAACAACCTACCTTGTACCCATCAGCACAAGCCCCAACAGTAACACAAAACCTATGGCTTGATGAAAAATACAATGATAAGGAATAAATATACTCAATTTTAAGCATCAATCAAATATATGATACCGAGGAGAACAACAATGAAGATTTAGTGGAAATGTTTATCTCTCAACTTGATGTTTCAGAAGAGTTGAGAAATTAACAATGCACTGTTGCAGATGAAATATTGGCACAAAGCTTTCAGGAAATTTGTACCATGTATTCTCTGAAAACATTATTTGAAGAGATCTTTCCAATCAATTCCATTACAAACACAGAAAGTAAGACTATAGAAATCAGCCCAAGAAAAACATTGAACTTTGGGGCAATTCTAGAAACATCTTAGGAAAGGAAATTGCTTGATTTGCTTACCAAATACCAAAAGGAATTCAATTGGGACTACACTGACATGCAGGAAATTCACCCAGAAACATGCACTCACCATATCTATACATACACTAGTATTCAACCAGTGAGGCAGCCACTGAGACAAATGATCCTGATGCTCAAAGAGATTGTAAGAGACGAATTAAAGAAGTTACTAAAAGTAAAGTTCATTTACCCCATTTCTGACAGCCAATGGGTATCTTCATTAGTAATAGTTCCCAAGAAAAATGGTAAGTAACGAGTTTGTGTTGACTATTGAAAACTGAATAAAGCCACCCTTAAAGACTATTTTCCACTGCCATTTATTGACCAAGTTTTGGATGCATTAGCTGGAAAAATGTCATTTTCCTTTCTGGATGGTTTTAGTGGCTACAATCAGATCAGCATAGCCTTAGAAGACTAAGACAAAACAACATTTACCTGTCCCTGGGGCACGTATGCTTACAATGTACTACCATTTGGGTTGTGAAATGCTCCAGCAACATTTAAAAGAGCAGTATTAGCACTTTTTGTTGTTCTAGTCCACGAAAGTGTTGAGGTATATATGGATGATTTTTCAGTATATGGAGATTCCTTTGACATTTCTTTGCAAAATCTAGAGAAAGTTTTACAACGATGTATATAAACAAACTTGTCTTTAAGCAATGAAAAATGTTAGATGATGATGAATGAGGGAATAGTCTTAGGACATCATATTTCTCCCAAGGGAATCAAGGTAGATCAAACCAAAATACAAATTATTGTTGAATTGCCAATTCCAACAAATCAAAAGATTTAAGAAGCTTTCTTGGTTATGCAAGCTATTATCGGAGGTTTATTGAAAACTTTAGTAGGATAACTTTGCCTTTGTTTAAACTTCTTGCAAAAGATGTATCGTTCAATTGGAATGAGGCTTGTCAAAATGCTTTTGAGAAACTAAAAGAGAAACTAAGCACTACTCCAGTTTTAAGGGGACCCAATTGGACTTTACCTTTTCACATCTCAACTGATGCATCCGATACAGCAGTAGGGGCTTCATTAGGGCGGAAATAAGATGCTTTAACTTATGCCATTTACTTTATCATTAAAAATTTGACTCTTGTTGAACTCAACTACACAGTAACGAAAAAGGAAATGCTTGCAATTATACATGCGGTGAACAAATTTCGTCACTACATAACTGGATATGAAGTCCTCATTCACACTGACCACTCAGCCATTAGATACTTAATGAACAAACCTATTACTAATGGCAGGATCACCAGATGGTTACTCTTACTGCAGGAATTTAATCTCACCATATTGTATAGGCCAGGGAAAGAGAACTAGGTAGCAAATTACTTTTCTAGACTAAAAAATACAGGTGAAGCTGTCCAAGTTGAAGATTCATATCCTAATGAACACTTGTTTGCAATTTCAGTGTTAAATCCATCGTATGTTGATTTAGCTAATTACTTATCCACAGGAAAAGTACCTCCATCTTTGAGTTCAAAGGAGAAGAAAAGACTCATCAAATAAAGTGCAAGATATTCATGGGTTAATGGTGATTTGTTTTACACTGGTTATGATACGATCATTAGAAGATGCATAAGAGAGGATGAAATTATTGATATACTAACATCATGCCATGATCAACCTTGTGGTGGCCATTTTGCAGCTAAGAGGACAACACACAAAATTCTTAGCCTTGGCTACTATTGGCCATCAATTTTCAAAGATTCAAAGAAGTATGTAAGAAGTTGTGACAACTGCCAATGCATGGGAAGACCAACCACCTCCGATGAGATGCCACTACAGCCACAAGTACATCTAGAGTCATTTGAAAAATGGGCTCTCGACTTTGTTGGACCCATTAATCCACCATCCAAAGGTAAGAAGTACATTCTTGTATGTACCGATTATGTGACTAAATGGGCTAAAGCAAAGGCACTTGTAAGGGCAACTGAACAAATAGTAGTCAAATTCCTTTTCAAAGAAATCTTTATTAGATATGGAGTGCCCAGAGAGATAGTAACTGACCAAGGGAGTCAATTCACTTCTAGATTGGTTCAAGAAATTACTGACAAGTACAAAATCAAGCATATAAGGAGTACACCCTACCATCTGTAGGCCAATGGCCAAGTGGAATCTACAAACAAGACACTAGAAGGGATCATGACAAAAACAATGGCAACAAACAGGAAGGATTGTGCAGACAAGCTCAATGAAGCACTCTGGGCATATAGAATCACCTGGAAAAACACAACAGGGTTTACACTTTATCAACAAGTGTATGGCAAAGAAGTCATGCTACCAATAGAATTTCAAATACATACATACAAACTGGCTGTAGACTTAGGAATAGATCTCTCTGAAGTTCAGCAAGAAAGAATCATGCAATTAAATCAACTGGACAAGATGAGACTGCAAGCAGTGGAAAGGACAACAATGATACAACAACAAAGGAGACAATGGCATGATAAATTAATTAAGAAGAAAGAATTTCAAGTTGGTGACTGGGCATTACTCTTTGACTCAAAATTCAAAGACTACAAAGCCAAATTTACAACCCATTGGATGGGCCCTTATGAAAACATTGAAGTCTTTGTGAATGGATCAGTCAAACTCACCACAATTGACCAGGAAGGACAAACATATCTAGTAAATGGACACGGGCTCAAGATCTATCATAAGCCTGTCAGCAAAGAGGATTTCATGGAGACAGTATCACAGCAAAAGGAGGTATAGATAGTACATCTGTTAGCTGTAAAATCTAAGCCTTAAGCATTTTTTTTTTAAAAGTAAAAAAACAAAAAAACAAAACAAAAAATAATCAAAAATAAAAAAACATAATAATGTTTAGATATGAAAACCAGATTTGGCATACTCTAAACACGAATTCTTATGAGAAAACCAAGCAATTGGCTTGTAAGAATTCTCTTTCTTTTTTTTCCACTGGAAAAATTAGTAATTTTCATTAATATTAGAAAATTACATATAGCAGATGCCTTGGCATTACTGTGTAGTTCATACAAAATTCACCTCGCAAGGTGTTGTGTCAGAAAGTAGTTACAAAGTTGTGCTGGATACATACATATGTCTGGCTGTTCAAGCCTATTCTCTATTACAAAAATACAAGTTAGCCATAGTTCAAAACAGTTCCATTATGTCAAAATAGTCTCCATTGTTGTCAGTTTTCGGGACTGTTGTCCCTCTGTTCTCTCTGATCTATGTATGGCCTGTGGTAGAACCGGTGCTCCTCTGCTCCATTCTGTTCCACCATTAGCGATTCGCCTCTGGGAAGTACCGAGGCCTCTTTGGATAGTTGGTCAGCCGCGTTGTTATGTTCTCTGTAAAAGAATTCTCTTTCATTCAGTTTGACGTTCAAAATAAAATCATTTTCCAATTTCAATCTCAGAAAAATGACTTGAGGACAAGTCAAAACATTAGTAGGGGAGGAGAAAATCTGAACTTCTTCATGCTTTCATCTCCTTAATTTCATTTCTAGCAGAAGAAGAGATTTGTCTTTACATTTTCTAATGGATTCTCAACAAGAAATGATTGTTGTTCAGTATTTGATCAAACTTTAAATATATCTCAGAAAGGGACCTGTTATCTATAAATTCTCATTTTTCAGAAAGGGACCTGTTATCTATAAATTCTCATTTTTCAGAAAGGGACCTCTTATCTACAAATTCTCATTCTCAGAAAAGGGACCTGTTCTATGCACATTATCACAATGGGATCTGTTAAGAGGAAAATTGCATCTGCAAAGAAGAAGACTGCACCTAAGAAGAAGAATATTGGAAAGAGGAATACTGGACTACACCTAAGGAAAAGAGACTACACTGAATAGAGAAATGGACACCACAACATTCTGCTATGCCTGAACATATCAAACAACGAAAGCTAGCTTCCAAACAAATAAATATCAGAGGGCTGTAAGAATTTTCATTTTAATACTTTTAATTTCTTTTATTAATTCCAAGTTTTAAATAGTGGTTTATGATGATTATTGATTTTAGTTTCTAATATCTAGCCTATCCTATATCATACATGCCTATTTTTATATCCTGTAGGAGTCATTCCTATTCTTAAAAACTAGATTTTCTATCGTGTACATACATTTCTAGTTACATTAGTCCTATTTTCTATCCTGTACATATCCCTAAACCTAATTCTTAAAGCCTATCTTTTATCTTGTACATACATTTCTAATCCAACATTCAACCTACAGTCATAAGTACCAACGGACCTACTAAAACTAAGCATGCATACTCAGAACCACTTAAGTCGACAACTACATATTAGAAGCCATCAATTAGTAGCTACAGATCCGAATTTTAAAAGATGGGATAAGGACACAAAGATGAAGGATTTATAAATTTTTATGGTTTTCAGCCTAATTTTTTTTTAAATCTAGAACATAGAAGATATTTGATAAGACAAAGGGTATGTTATCATAATGAGGATTAATGGTTAGTTCAGAGAAATCATAATGACCCGATGCCCTCATGATCTGAAGACGCCATAATGATCCGTAGCCTCATGATTTTAGCAAAGGCTTGCACCATACCCAATTTCATCATTCCAAGACTGCTGCTAGGACTGCTCAAGACATCATTAAAAATCCCTGTGTAAGGAACTGAAAGATTATCATTGAAGTATCTGTTGCATAAAGGGACCGAGGGTTCATTGCATAATCAAGTGTTGTATGGAGGCAACAAGGTTCATTATAAATGAAATCGTTGCGTTGAAAAAGGGAAGTAAACGTTATATTTATCACAGAGTATAGGTAGAAGTCCGAACCTGTAGAGAATGTTGTGAATTTCTCCTAGTGACTAGTAAGAGCTGTTTAAAATTCTAAAGATTAAAACGAAATCCTCTCTGAAATACGTATGGGTATAGCGTTACGAGTATGTGGACAATAACAATGTCAACATACGAGTAAGAGGGCCATGACACAGGGGAGATTCTACAGAACTGGTTGAAGGGCATTCCAATTTAATTAACAACGTCCTCCACTAAAAAACAGAGACACGTATAGCACTCAGGCTGAGGTAGTTTTATTCTCACAATTATGGTAAAATTCTTTTTACAACATAAGGAAAATGCAATAATTTTTTTTATCGTAAATTCTTCTTACAACACATGGTAACTAGAAGTAAAAAAAACTTTTCTCTCATGGCAAACAGAATAGAGCCAGAACAATTTGACCCTTCAAAATTCCATAAGGACTGCATAGACATTTTTAGGGCAAAACAATGGTTGACATTCCTAGAAAAATTTAATGGGCATAATGGGCTAACAACAAGGGAGTTTGCCTCTTCATTGATTGGAGAGAGGGCCATTGTAGAAAACATGTCTTTTAGGGTCTCAGAAGACACAATTGCTCAAGCAATAGGCATAAGCCTAGAAGGGGAGAAGTATTTTAAAACAAATCAGTTCAAGGATAAAACATGGACACATTTCATATCCAGGACAAGGGTATCATCAGTTGACTGGAAATCAGGGATTCCTAGGAGTTGGCTCATTCATCCATGGGATGAAATAGTTTTTGTCATTCAAAAATTGATAACCTGTGAGGGAAGATACAACATTGTATTTCTTTATCATATCAAACTGTCACTGCATCTAAGAGGGGACTATGTTATAAGCTTGCCTTATTTTATTTTGCAAAGCTTAACCAAGATGCCTAAGACCATACAAAAACAAAGAAAAAACAAGGATAGGAGTTTATATCACTATGGCTTGGTAAAAATATTGATTGAGTTTGAACTACAAAAGATAAGTGTGACATGGAAGAAATTCTTGGTGACTAATGAGTTTATAGCAAATGAGGAGCAAGAAAAGCAGCAAGATTCACAGGAAGAACAACAAAATTTAAAGGAAGGGCAGCAACATGTAGAACTATTGATTGATGTAGATGCTATAGAGGAATACTTTTCAGAGTACAGACAAAGTAACTCTGCTCCATCCAGCAGCGGTATGAAGACAAGAAGAATGGTAAGAGAGGAAGCTGAGAAAGTTGAACATGATAAAAATTTTACTACCTACACAAGGAAATCCAGAAAGACTAAGTTTGGTCAGAAAGGGAAATGGTGGAGGAAGATGACATTCTACAACAACCTTAGTATGATTACATACAAGGACTGGAAATAAAAGACAAGGAAAAGGAACAACAAGAACATAAATTCTCAGGAAAGAAGAAAAGGAAGCTAGAAAGGAAAGTTGAGAAATTACAGCAACAGCTTATGGAATCAGAAGTTTTGGAAAGAGTGGTGAAAAGAGAAAATGAAACACTCAAAATACAAAGCAAGAAATTTCAAGATGAGAATGAAAAATTGAAAAAGAAGGTTAGGAAACTCAAGCTTATAAAATGCAAATCTTTAGGAAGGTCCATAAATTTTACTGGCAAGAGAAGGCAATTAAAACCAAGTATCAAATCTTGAAGACAGAGTATGAAGCCCAAATGAACATCAACGCTTTACTTCAGGTAGCAAAGGCAGAAGGTAGAATTTGACAGGTTAGAATTCATTCGCATGAGGGCATGCAAAATCCTGAGATTGGGGGAATGTTGGTATCAAATTATGACTGTCCATTTCACTTAAAAATCCTCTTTTGATTATCATTTTTGACCATTTAACCTTCATATTCCAGATATAATCCTTAGAAACTAAATGATATGATGTCATTATCATTATTTTTAGCTTGAAATTAATTTTTGAAATTATTGTGTTAAAAATGACATTTTCCAGAAAATTACAAGAAGTTGTAACTTCCTGTAATTGCTCCATGGTTTGACATGTTGCATAACAGGTTGGTGAATTTGAAGATTGTGGGCAGGAAGCTAAATGTACGTGGATGGTGGATTACCTATCCACTTTCGAATTTGAAGAAAATAGGTGTCCGTTCAACACTAGTCAAACCCAGCCACTTCAACAGAATTTCTAGATTTTGTGAACAAAATAATTTCTATTTTGAGAACTTTTTGTATAAATGAAGGAACTGATCTAATTTCGACCTTCTTGGATGTAATTAATAGAATTATGTTAGGATAATATGGAGGAGGAATAACTTCTTTTGTTATAGGATTTGTGATAAATAAACTATGAGGAAAGACTATGTTTCTTCTAGATTTTGGACACATGAAAGTACAGTTTATGCATTTTTAATTCCAGGCTTAATACCACTATCAAGTTTATGCCTTCAGATCCAATAGTCATATTCTTCTGAATGATTTTCAGTGTGCTTGTGAAGTGTTGAAGGGCCCTCATCACTATGCTGGTACACTCTGTCATCGAGTTTCTTTGCTAGTTTCATAGATAGATTTAAAACTCAGAGATTATTTTATGTGTTGTGAGGAAGGTTATGTGATTGCAGTTGTTAATTGGAAAGGATTTGCATTCGTTGTTGAAAGAGCCTTGTAAAAGGACTCAACCAATACTGATCTTGAAGATTGACATATATATGCTTGCTATTGTATAATTTCGATATTTTCTTATTAACTTTAATTTCAAAGATAGTTCATGGTTTGATTTCCAAGCGATTTGGATTTGTAATTGTTAAATTCAATTTGCAGTTGGATAAGTGATTCTTGTAAGAGATTCAACTGTCATTGGTTTGCAACGTTACTTATCTTATTTGTTGCTTGGATTAGTTACTGTTATGATCCAAGGATTGGAAAGGATTCTATTAAGCAAGATTCTTGTAAGGGAATTATAGGATTTTTAACCAGTCATTAATACTCTGTTTTGTTACTTAGACAATCAGAATTTCAATAGATTTGTTTTAATCTAAATCGATGCTTAAGTGTTTGAAAAGAAAAGGAAGAACCTCTTGTAAGAGAGTATTGTTAATCTCATTTCACTAGGATATCATTAGAACCTTAGATCCTTCTAGATCTATATACATTAGATGAGTGCCTCTAAGTGTACTTTCTTAGGTTGATAAAGGAATTAAGAGCTTAACTTACCTTAGTAAGTAAAGACCAAACAGTCATGCATAGTAACTCTCATCTCATGTGTTACCCTGGTGAGCAGGTTAAAGTGGGTAATTGTGGGGTGGGGTTTTACAATTGGCTAGTGGGTAGAGTGAGTGCCCCATAGCATCAAGCAAGTAATTTTACCTTTAAATGCCATGTGATGACATGAGGGGGAATGGTAAATTGGCCCAAGGTTTCATCATTGGTCAAGGAGAATTAACCTTGTTCCAAGCAACAACTTGACTAATTAGTGACCTAACACTAGGTTTTTTAACCCCGATCAAGGGGTACCTGACCATGTCACTAAAGGGTATTTGGCTAGTGGGTGACTAAATCCTTTGTATGAGGCTGATGCAACATGCATTCTGCATGGTTCTATAATAGAACATGAATTGGATGAATACGTTAACATAGCTAGCTCATTCAATCTTTTCTTGGGATGGATAATTTTTTCAACAAAGTGGAGACTTGAAGAAGTCAAGGTGAATACCTCCCTAGCTAAGAGGGAATGCTGATTTTTGGGTAGCTTTGGGAGGTATTCCCCAACTACTTAAGTCAACTAAGAAAGGAAGTTAATTTTAATTTTTAAATTGCTCAAGTCGACCCTAATTGGTCAAGTTGCCCCAAAATTTTTGTGTCTCTTTTCTACTTGGTTGTCTCTTTATGGTCCTATTATCATTATTTCATTACTATTAAGATTTTCTATGTATAATTGCTTCATGATACATGTGGAATAAGACAACTTGATTAAGAAATCATTGGAAAGTAATTATCATATTAGAAGATCAATTTCTCTTAAAAAAATTAAACAATTCACACAAACAATATTTACCAAATTACAAATTTGGATCATAAATTGCTATTTTTAATGCAAAATTAGATTCAATGCTCTCAAATGCCCTATTGCATTTAGATTGTGCAATGCCAACATTTTATATTTGCAATTCAATTAATCTAAAATGAACCTTGCTATACTTTACGGAGAAAATACCATTTTTCTTTCTTTATATTTTGGATGGTAAAAAGAAAAATAAAAAATCATATAACATTTAGATTACAACAATATCCATATATTAAATTCTAAAAACCAATACAAGTTCTTTTGTTTTGTTTTGTTTTGTTTTTTTTTTTTTTTTTTTTTTTTTTTTTGTCGATCAAAAGTTCAAACCTTATATTTCCTTGAAAAAAAACATATACATCTGTTTTTTCTACTACTATTCCTGCCTCTCTATGATCGGATTTGTTAGAAAGGAGAGTTGGGCTATGAGATGCAAAATTAAACAATTTACCATTTATTTTTGGAGGGATACGTAGCTAGATAAGCCAAAATATAGAAAAAAAGAGAGAACAACCTATCAATTTCATATCAAGGTGGCTAATGAGGGAGATGTCGTGGTAGACTAGCAAGAGGATCCTGTCGCTCGTGCATGTGGAAGTCAATGTGATCCAGGCATGCCTCTATTGCTTGCAGATGTTCATTTGTGTGGCGTAGGCTTCTACGGATATTGTCTTGCTATTTCAGAATTTATGCCTGGATAGACTTAATGTCATTGAGGTATGCCACCATTTTGTTGTGGTCCTCATAGCAGTGGTCTCACATGATGTCCATATTTGTCTGAATACTCCTCAATTGCTGAGAAATTGAGTCCAAGGAGGCTGGCTGGATGACAAGTCCCAGGGAGAGGGATGGGTCCTGAGCGACTCCCTCCTCTCTGTCTATGCTTGTTGAGTTCTCCTCACTAGAGGAGGAGCCTCCTCCTGCACGGTCCCTTGGGTGACCCTGCTACTGACCCCCTATACGCTATCTCCCCCTTTGTCGTTGCATGTCTAAAAGAAGGAGGTCATGCACAAACTGAGCTGGCACACACAAAATTGTCCATCGGCTCTAGTCCCCTTAATCGCACATGGAAGGGATTCAACCAATTATACCTACAACAAAAGAACTTTGTAGAATCAACATGATACCATAACCTCCCTCGCTTTCGAAGTCAACACAAAAAATACAAGAACCCAAACAAGAGAGACTTAGGGTACCCTTGCCCTAACCCACCAAATGTAGCAGCTAAAGAGCAAAGGTCGAAGAAAATACCCCAATGTTATGTTTGTTGAAACCGGGGCAACCCTAAGCGGACTAATTAATCCCACCAGACTCCCAAAATTCCCACAAAGTGCCCACGGAAAGTATAGAGAACCCCCCAATGGAGGTTGTACTACCCACCCAAGGATGACCACCAACTCGCACCACCCGAGGGTTAATAGACCATCCCAGACACTCACATCCTCAAGGCTAGAACAAGATTCCCATAGAAAATTGAAGACCACTTCTATTAGACAAACAATTACCTCGCCCAAACTGACGAAGGGTGAATGTCGAGCCTTCCACCTTGGCCCCAAGTAGGGTATAGGGAGCCCAAATTCAATACACCAAACCATGCCTCCTACCCAACGGTAGCTTGTTCATCAGACACAAGAGTGTCTTTCCAAGCATCCAGACACCACTTTGTGTGACTTGCTCCACCCAAATTGCCGAGCTTGGGTCCCAGGAAAAACTCAGTGAACTAAACCAAGCATCTGAGTCACCTTCCTTGTTCTAGCCTCCACCACCCTGCCATTTCAGCTTTTGACATAGACCTGAATATATGACAAAATTGACACCACCATTCTCTGTTGCTTTTATCATCACCCGGTCCGCAAAATAATTTTCCTCCCAGGCCAGTTCAAGACTTTAATACATGAACATTCCGATGACATTCTCTGACGGGCGGGAAGCCTAGTTGTGTCCCATCTATTGCTTTGCATGAATGAAAGGTGGTTAGGGGGGTAGGGATTCCAAGACCCCCTCATCCAAGGGTTGGTCACCCCCATCGGGGGAATACAAGTTAGTAAAATTAATGAACAAATCCTAAAAAAAAATAATTTATTAATTAAATTTAATTAATTACTTTGATTTTAACTATTTTTCTTACAAACTTATAAACATGGTATTAAATATATATAAGGGGCATGCCTTGCGCTCCGTGCCTTAGGAACCCAAGGCTAAAAAATTGGCTTAAAAAAAATTATTTAGTTATTTATATTATTATTTCATCGATTCATATATCAACAAGTGCTACATAGCAGCTAGTACCTATCACTTAGTTTAAATGTAGCTAAATTAAAATAAAAATATTGAATTTAAGTTAGTGTTAAGGTTTAGAATCTAGTCAATTTAGGTTTTAATGATTGGTAGATTGAGGTATTTTGTTAATTGTAATTTTGCATTGTGGCGGTAGAGAATCCAATCTTACCTAGCAACAATAATAATGTCTTATTATAGTGATAATGTTTTTGTTGAGAAGGTTGTCTAGAAGGTTTTACATTTCCTGTGTAAGTATTAAATAGATATATTTTAAACGATAGTTGTTCTTGCCATATATATATGTGAAAGATAAGTTGAATATATTCCTTAAAAAAATATAAATATTAAAAATGAAATTGCTTTATTTACTTAGTTATTTGTTATTTGAATTGATAACCATTTAAATTTATTATTATTATGTTTTTATTGGTTTCTTATTGATTTTTTTCCTTGGAAAAAATTGTAACATTCCATTAAGTATGAAAAGTTACATTCTGTGAATGCAGATCTTGCATGATCAAAAATAGGATCCAGAGTTCGACTTTTACTGACCAGTGAAAATATAACCAAAGAGTGCACTATATGTAGTGTTGTAATGCCCATACATATCAGGTACATATAAACAAATTGTACTTGTAGATAATCCATAAAGCAACATAAATCAAGAAAAAATATCACAAAAAGATAGCAACTTAATAGTGCAGATTGTGTTATGAGTTTCTAGTCTATCTTCTATGAATCTGACTAGTGAAAACATGACCAAAGAGTGCACCGTATGTAATGTTGTAGTGTCCATACATTTAAGATATATATAGAAAAATCTTATTGCTGTAGATAGTCCACAAAGCAACTTAGATCCACAAAGAATATCACCAAAAGATAGAAACATTTTTTACTGTAGTTGTGTCCATAAAGAATATCACAAAAAGGTAGAAACATAAGAGTGTTGACTATGTTATGGATTTACAGTCATCCTTTCGTTAAAGGACGATGGAAATATTCATGCGCCTTTGCACCTAATTGTTTTGAAATCTTCCAAATGCCCAAAGCTTGTTCAACACCTGCCTTAGATAGTGTGTGTGCCACTATGTTCATGTCCCTGTAGATATGGCAACATGTGATATGATCAAAATAGAATTTTAAATGTAGAATTTCCGCCATAATAGGTAGCGGTGTGTGATTATGGCATATTTGAGTCTTATTGAATCAATTAATAACATTCATAGAATCACCATAAATCTGTAGTGAACTACATTCCTTCTCAATGGGAAAACAGAGGAGTGGTTTTAATGAGAGCATCTTTGCGGAGTTGTTTGTTCCCTGGCTTAAACCAATCTGAGATTTATAGAAGTGATGTTCATGGAGATACATGATCAACCCACCTCCACATAATCCATCGTCATGAGAGACACCATCAATAAATGCCTAGGGAAGAGAGTAGTTTATAGATTCTTTTGAAATAACTCGGGGAATCTGTGAAGTATCTGTGAAAGGTAGGTGGGAGAAAATTCTGAGAATTTGAGTAGCCACATGATCAGGGGAAGTGACTTGGTCTCGAAAGGTTACTAATTTCTTATTGATATAAAGTGAAATTCTATATTTTTTTATTATAATTTAATTTATTTGTTAAAATTCATTTCATTTTCATGTGCTTAAACCAAATTTTGCAATAAACAATAAATACTTTTTTTTTTTTTAACTGAAATGGTTATATTTTATTGATAGAAAACAGGTTGGGCAGAGCCTAAACAACCATTACAATTTTCAAAATTTACATTAGCTCTCTTTCTATGTAGGGGATGATTGCCATGGTCGTTGTTTCTGCATTTATGCTGATCATTCCGTCCTGTAAAGTGCATCCAATATTCGCCAATCTGTCTGCTTCCTTGTTTAATCCTCTGAGAATGTGGAAGAATTGAAACAATGGAAAGTCTTTCAGAATTCTGGTCACTCTTGAAAGCTGTTTGTTTAGCACCAGGTCCTTGAGCCTTTTCTTGTTTACCATCATTTTTATCAGCAGCTCTGAATCACCAAAGATTAGAATTTCTTCTGGATTTCCTTTTCTGGCCATTTGGCAGGCTTTCAAGAGGCTGAGAATTTCAGCTTGATTGTTGGTTTTCATTCCAAGACCCCAACTAAAGTCGTCTTTTTTCCCATTCTGAAAGAAGATCACCCCTCCTGCTCCAGACCTCCCTAGATTGCCTTTTGAGGCTCCATCGAAAAAAATGGTGCACTTGCCCTGAGATTTCCACCACTGCTGGAAGCTATCCTCTGATTCTCAGATTTGCCATTTTCCCTTATGCATTGGGCGGTTGAGTGCTAGAAGACTGGTCTTTCCTGTATAAGCATCCAACCACACCCTTTCTTCGGTTCGTAAGGAGTTGTCGTCTTTGACTGAGGAGTGGTTCAAAGTTTCTAAGAGGAGATTCTTTGCCTATTCCGCCACTTTTGCTGCGGGCAATTATGTGTTGTTAAATATAATTTCGTTCCGAGCTAACCAAAGTTTCCAGCAGACATACTTTGGTGCAGCTATCCATACCTTTTGCCAAATTGAGTTGCTGACTATGCTGAAGGGATATTTGTCATTCCAAGAGGAGAACATGGTGTCAATCGTGCTTTGAGTTGGAGGACACACGTTCAGCCCGGTGAGAAAGAAAGACCATATCGCCTTTGCAAATTCGCAGGCTATAAACAGATGATTTTCAGTTTTCGAGGCTCTTTTGCAGAAGGCGCACCTATGTGGTCCAGCTATGTTCCTCTTACACAAATTGTCTCCAGTCAGAATTTTGTTGTGGAACAGAGTCCAGAAGAAGAAGTTGATTTTGGGAATGCCGAAGTTGTCCCAAATCTGCTTCCACACGGATTCCGAGTGTGGAGAGTCCTTTTTGATCTGCATCTGATAATATCCTTGGCTGGCTGTGTATACTCCAGTCTTACCCCAGCCCCAACGTCTTCTTCTTCTGTGTGCATCGGGGCAAAGTCAAAGATAGCGGCTTGAAGGACGTCTAGCTGTGCGTTTAAATGATCAGGGATTCTAGGGAAAGTCCAACGTTACCAATTTCCTTTTCTGTCCCAGCTAGAGATGTCCTCGATTTTCTTTATGCCTTTTGACTGTAGCCAGAATCTTACCTCAGTGATCTCCTGGTTTTCTACTAGGGGGTGATGTCCCATAACACTGTCGCTCCATAGCTTTGTATTTTTGCCATTACCAGGAATTCGATACAAGTGGGATCTGAAAAATTCAATACCTCTGTTACATAGTTTCCAGACTTGCGTTCCTTTTGGGGATTTCTCCATGTTGTGGTTTTTATTGACTGATTTTTAAGGTATTTCAATTTAAAGATCTGACTAACTGGATGAGAAGGCGTTGTGTGGATCTGCCATAGTAACTTGCAGCCCAGAGCTAGATTTGCATGAACGGGGTCACGGATTTGAAGTCCACCTTCTGCTAGCGGACGTTTCACCATATCCCAACTTATTAAATGAAATTTGTTGGTGTTTCCTCTCCCACCGTTCCACAAGAAGTTGCGCATGAGTCTGGAGATTTGATCTGAGATTAGTTTTGGAGCCAGCATGAGAGACGCTTGGAAAGTGGGTAGAGCCGAGAGGACTGATTTGATGAGCATTAATTTGCCCCCTGAGGTTAGCTAGAAGCCTCCCCACACAGTGATCTTCCTTTTGAATTTCGTGATAACTTCCTCCCATAGGTGATTTCTGTTGGAGCCTAGCGTTATAGGAAGGCCCAAATATTTTATTTTTTCCCAGTCTGCATTTCTTATGTACCCCAGATCATTTGCAATTGTCTCAATCTTGTGCTGCTTTGTATTCCACCCATACACAACACTTTTCCTCTCACTTACCAGTGCTCCCGAGATGCTACAATATTTCTAGAGTATGGTTATGAAGGATCTAGCTATTCTTAGAGAGGCCCCTCCAAGCAATAGTGAATCGTCGGTGAAAAGTGCATGGTTCACAGGGTCTATGCCTTTCACAATTCTGATCCCTGGTAGACAGCCCTTGTGTTTTTCCGAAGTCAGTTTTCTGCTCAAGGAGTTTGCCATCAGGATGTAAAGAAAGGGTGAAAGGGGACAACCCTGTCTCAAGCCCCTGGTGGCTAAAAAGAAATTAGCAGGTCTACTGTTTATCATGGGCACAATCTAGTTCTTCTCCAGATATGCTTTGATAAGATTAATGAAGTCCTGGATGAAACCAAAGGATAAAAGGACCCTGTACAAGAAGGAACAATTAACTCTGTCAAATGCATTGCACATATCAAGTTTTATGAGCATGCCTTGTTCTTTGCGTGATTGACTAGAATGCAGAGCTTCCTGGACTTGAATGACATTGTCCAGAATGTGTCTTCCTTTCACAAATCCCCCTTGGGCAGGAGATATTAATTTTTGCAAAAGGGGTTTGATTCTATTTGCCAGCAATTTGGCCACAATCTTGTAGGACGAGTTACATAGTGAGATTGGCCTGTATCTGTCAAAGGAGCTTGGACTTGCTTCCTTTGGAATTAGGGCAAGGAAGGTGGAATTTATACCGCCTCCAACCTTTGCCTTCCTCATGAAACCATGAACCATTCTAATGAGATTAGTTTTAATTAGCTCCTAGCATTTTCTGTAAAAGTGGATTGAAAAATTGTCAGGCCCAGGTGCTTTGTCTGGCTCCATGGACTCGACAATGTTTTCAATCTCTTCTTCTGTGACAGGGCTCTAGAGAGTGTTGTTGTCATCTGCACTGACTAGATGTGGAATGTTTGTGAGGAATTCTACAATGTCCTCCTCACTCCCGTCCTTTTCTGCACTAAGAAGGTTTTGGAAGTGATTCATAGCGGCTTCCTTAATTTGTTCAAATCCTCTGCATACCTGCCCCCTATTTGTGGTGATTTCTGCAATGTGGTTTCGCGAAAGATGATCCCTGTATTGTCTATGGAAATATTTAGTGTTTCTATCCCTAGCTTTGAGCCACAAGCTGCGGGACTTAATGTGCCAATATTCTTCCTCGCTTCTAAATGAGTTATATGTTTTCCTTTGAGCAATTTTTTCATTATCTAGATCCATGGATGAGATGTCTTTCTCTTCCATTCCACTTGGATATCTTCCAGCTGGTTGACTGCATCTTTTCTCTGGCTAGTGGGAGTGTTTGTGACTTTCTTGATCCATTCTTTTAATGCCTTCTTAGTATTTTTCATTTTTTGTTCCCAAACGTAACTTGGGGAACCTGAAACTTCAATTCCCCATGCAATTTGAATAGTTTCGTGGAACGCTTCCCTTTCTGCCCAAAGAGGGCTGAAACGAAAAGGGAGGGGGCCAAGGTCTTCTTCTTCCTTTAAGCATAGTAAGATTGGTTTGTGATCTGAGGTTAGTTTAGGAAGAATCTTGGAGAAAACTATTTTTTTATCCATCATAATAGAACTGTTGGTGAGGAATCTGTCCAACCTTGCAGCAATGTGGTGTTCCCCTGCTCTATTGTTAGTCCAGGTGTATTCTCCTTTCACTGGCTTGAAGTCTACTAAGTCCCATTGTTGGATGAGGTTTTCCACTGTGGCGAGAAAGGGGTCTCTCAGAGAGGTCCCTCCTCTCTTTTCTTTGGTATCTAAGATTATGTTCAGGTCTCCTCCTATGACTATATTCATAGGATTGAGTAGCTCCAGATAGTCTGAGAGTGTTTTCCAGCATTCTTTCTTCTCATCATAGTGCACAGGTACATACAAATTAAACAGGGCTAGCTTAAAATTACTTGCTATATGGCGCATTTCTGTAAATATCCAATGTTGGGTCGCAAAGGAACTTTCTAAAGAGAAGAAATTTTTGGACCAGAATGTGCCTATTCCTCTAGTTGAACCTCTCGCGCTGACTACTTTTCCTGAATCGAATTTCCATCTTGTATTGCTAGTGTTTAGAAGGATTTCACCTTCTATTTTTGTCTCTTGGAGCATGAGTATGTCTGTGGATTCCATCTTCATTATATCTCTGATAGCCTCAACCTTAGTGGGATTCCCCAAACCCCTGCAGTTCCAAGAGACCAGCTGCATCATTTATAATTTGTTGGGGTAGGTCCACCTCCCTTAGGGACCCTTGGCCTGGTGTTCCTTTTGAGAGTCATTTCAAAGGTAGCTTGACTTCCCAGGGTTTTTTGTCTTTCTGATTCTTCTTCCCTAGTTCCTCTGTTTGATTTCCTTCCAACTCGCTTTGATGTCCTTTCTAAGGTCTCTTCATCCGATGTGCCCTCATTTTCTACGATCTTCTTCTTTTGTTTGATTATATCAGCATATGAAGGGGATGAAATATTACATGGGTTTAGGTTTGGAGTGTAACCTGGATCTGAAGATTCAATATTATTCTGATGGGGAGGATCTTCCCGCTCTGCCTCTGGAGGGTCTGAGGGAGGAGTAAGAGATTTGAAAGGATTTTTGTCCTCCTTTATGCTGATGGTTTCCTTACTTCCAGCGTTTTGAGTGCTTTCATTTTCTTGACCTGGTTTGTTCCCTGTCTCTTTGCCTTTGTTTTTGTTGTTCTTCCTGTTGTTTGCTGGTTTCTTTACCTGTTTCCATTGCTCTCCTTTTTCTTTCTCTAAATTTTCGTCGATTTTTTTCTTGCAATATCTTGCGAAGTGCCCGTATTCATGGCAATGTCGGCATTTAAAAGGTAGCTGCTCATAGTTGAGCTCTTGAAAATGAGTCTAGTCTGCCACTGAGAGTTTGATGGCTTCGGGTAAACGGACTTCAAGATCCACCTCAACGCAGATACGGGCACAGGAGTATTGGTCCTTCCTCGGCGCCTGATCTATGTATCTTCCAAGAGTGTTACCTATGGATTGCAACGAATTCTGACTCCAGCAGTGGAGGGGAAGATGTGGGAGGCGCACCCAAACAGGTACCGCCGTGGGCACGTCTTGAGCTGGATCGAGTTCAGGAGACCATTTGTTCAAGTAGAGCCCTTGAGGGCCCATGAAGTATGGCCCGTTTCTGAAGATCAGACTTCTATCCTCAGCGTTTTTGAACACAAACACAAAGAAACCTTTGCCAACGAAATGAATTTTTATTCCTTCTTTGACCAGAGGTGTCCAATTTCGCTTTACCCATTCCTCGACAGCTTTCGGGGATGGCCATAACCCTATGAACTGGACGATAAGTCCTCTTTCGGCGAGATTCAACACTGTTCTACATGTTTCTTCCACCGGCAGTGTCACCGTGGGAATGCTTCCTAGTTTTTTAACAAACTTAGACTGAGAGCCAGTCGTCCGTTTCCCAGATGTTGCAACTAAGGATCTGAACGCTTCAAGTTCTGGAGGAATTGGGGGGGAAGCAACAGAGCCCCCACCAAGATCCAAGTTGGATGAAAGCAACAGATCACTGCTAGGTCAACAACAATGCCTCCATGCGAGAACGCAATGCCAGAAATATGCAACTTTCAAAACAATGAGTGAGCCAAGAAAATAATACTCATAGATTTTCGATTCCACTAAATACTAGTTCGTAGCAACTGCCCCTTTTTCTGTGAAGACCAATCTACCGCAGTAGCCTACAGCCGCGAAACCAGCAAATCGACAGGTCCCAGGTTCAAATCCGCCCAGCTGAGAGAGAATATGAAAAATGAATTTTTAATAAACAATAAATACTTAAGTAATATAAGCAAGTGGTTTTTATTTTTAAAATAATTATATAGTAATTAAATGAATCTATATTAATTTTTTAAAGTGTCTAACAAATTTTCATATATATTAAATAAAATTTATAGTTTGAATCAATTTTCACTTAATAATTAATGGGTTTATTCCTTATTTTCTTTTTGAAAGAAAAAACTGTAATTTTATTCATTGGGAATGATAAAATTACATTCTATAGGCACACTAATTGTGTGTATGCATTTAGAAATCATATTAGATGCATATTGCATTCAAAGGTATAAGCATTTATGACTTATGAAATAGTAAATAAAAGAAAATACAGTAAAAATTACATTAAAATGCTAGAGTTACTTTTGCGAAACATCACTAAGCTTCTCCTTTTTGTTTTTCTTCTTCTGAACTTTTTCTAGGGTTGGGATCGACAATTACCATTGCCATCTCTTTACCCTCTGTCAGTAGGGCACTTCTTTATTTGAGTTTGAAATCTCATAAATATATATTCTCTATGTTCCACCTACACCCATAATGTTGTGTATTTACTCATTTTGTTGCCATGCAACTTGGATCACTGCTATTTCTGTACCTTTCTCGGAAAGACTTTCTATTTTGTGTCGATTCTTATCTCCCCCACCTACTCGTGTGCCATGTTGTTTAAGTAGATCCACGTTTGAAGGGTTCTCTATCGTTTCTTCTTCTTCTTCTTGTGAAATGTGAGGATTTGAAACCTGCCACCCTTTAGCTTTTGGGACTATCTCTTTTTCCCTTGTACGACTTTCTTAGTTTGTGGACATGTGTTTTGCAGGTGTTCTATTTGAAAATAGATAAGACACCTGAATGTTGTATTTCCAAAAGCTAGTGATTAGGTCCACTGAAGATTATTATGAGTCAGGTGAATGCGATTAGGTATACCTTTACTAATGTTTACATCTACACAAATTCTGACAAAAGTGAAAATTCCTTTCTTTTTTTTATAGTTCTTTCTAGATCCATCTTTATGAACTTTCCTAGTGTATTTCCAATTCTCTCTGATACTTTGCGATGCCAAAAAGGAAGAGGGAGGTTGTGGTCTCACCCATACCAGTATTTTTGAGACCACCATTGTGGTAGCATCGGATTCTGGAAACCATGGAGTTATGAAGAGCCCTACTCTGCCCCAAAACCATGGCCCCACATTTAGAGTGAATTCTAGATCCTTTTGTGTATCAAATTGGAAAATAAAGAATCCCTTGGAGCATAAATAAATATCGCAGTTAGGGGTCCAAGTGGTGAATACCCACTAATGTAGATCCTTTGATTTGGGCCAGAACCCATTGAATTTGCAAATAATAGCTCTAGATTAGAGAACATTGAAAAGGCCATTTACCTATGGTAAAGTAACTGCTATAGTTAGTGCCTGTTCCATCATTTCAATGTTATAAGGTCCTGGGATATTTTGGATTGGATTAGATGAGCTGCATGTCTTCCCTTGCACTACATCCTTGAAAGAGCCTGATCCATTGGGGTTTTTGGATCGAATGACTTCCTTGTAGGACATTGATCCACTAAGGTTTTTGAAAACCTATGCTTCACCTTGCATCCACAGATTTAAGATAATAGTGAATCCCACATAATGACATATTCCTTCATTGTATTAGAGTCTTGTAGTAATTTCCCCTCATATAACAAACTTTGAGAAGGAACAACTATTCCAAGGATTTTATGAATGCTTTGTTTAAGATCTTCAACGAGATTTGAGCCCATGGTATAGAGAAAGATGGTTCCCCCCTGAGATACTTTAAGAAAATCTGAAATGATCCCTCTTCCATCTTCATTGTCCTTGTGGTCAGATTTGTGGGAAGGGATTGGTGGATTCTCCTGTTATGGTCAAAATTTGCTTTTAGATCTATTTGGATTTGGGATCTAAGGGGTTGAGAACCTTAAATCTAACGGAGGGAAGGTCGTGGGAAGCTCCACCAAATACATGAAAACCGACCACGAGTACAACACACCCCAAACAAAAAATCTTCTTGCCATGAGAGCCGCCTTACCTTAGTAATTGTTATGTCCTGCAAGAAGATTCTAAAATGATATGAAATCAGGAAATCCCCATGCTGGAGAATGTAAGGAGATGCAAAAATGGATGTTCAACACTGCCATCCTTTGAAGATGCTTTGGAATATCGTTCAAATGCTTCTAGAATATGAACAAAAGTATGGCGTATATGATCTGTAACTAAAATCAGAATTGTTCGAGTCCCACAATGAGGAGGAAGGCACAAATGGAGCTACCTCTCCTCCACTTCCTCAGTTGTTTCTTGGTTTCTCTCTCTTAAGAGATCCGCAGTCACTAGTTTCAAAACCTACCAACATGCACCTCCTGATTGCAGAGAGAGGAGAAGATTGTCAGATCCGGCCTTGCCTGCACCAAGATCATCAATCTTCTAGTCTATGGTGGCGTTGGCGGTGACCAAAGGCCTACAAAATGTCAAAATGCTAATTCTCTTGGCCTCCATCACGATCTCTTTTATGTTGTATTTTTTATGAATAAAGCTATTTAATTCAACTAATAAAATTTTAAATGTGTTAACTAACAATATTTATTAATTTTGAACTTGTTAATTAATAATATTTATTATAAAATTAATTTAAATATTATAAAATAGTTAAGTTACATTTTAATTAATTAATGGTTAATAAGATTTCAGAAAAATTGCAAGTTGATATATGAAACCAAAAAATTAACAACACTTGGTAAGTGGGTTGTAATGTTATGGTAGCATGTTAATAAGCCCCAGTGATGGAGTTGTATATGCATGTACACCAACAATGAGTTGGACTCATCCCTTAGATGTCCTCCTACCCAAGTGAGAGTAGAACATTAGATCTATAAAACATACAACAAAGGTCTAAACTAATTCCCCCAACACACGAATCTAAAAGTAAACCACTAAAAGTAATCTAAAAACTCTTAAGAGTAGAGTTGTACACACACATACACCAATGGTAAGTCAAACTTAGAAAGCCCTTGCATGCTCTTTGATTCTAGTGAGAATGGAATGATAGATTTGTCGAACATGCAATAAAAGTCACAACCAAATTTATCAATACATGACTTTAAAAATCATGTGTTGGTGGTAAGCCAAGAACACTGAAGGATGGCCTTGTATACAAATGCAAACCAATAGTAAGTGGAACAAACTTATAAACCCTTTGTGTGCATTTTTATCTAAGTGAGAATGAAACATCAAATATTAAAAATAATTTAAATTGTGTAACATCATAAGGATACAAATCCAAAATGCTAATATGGTATGGGATGTTTGTATCATTTACTCCAAACGTTCAATCTTTATGACACATTTAATAAAAATGTTTATTCTTTTAAATATGCTAACTAATGTAGCAAGCTATTAGGCCAAGTCCACATTTTTATCATGACATGGAAAGTTCATACTAATTCATTACAATTTTTGTTTTGTTTTTAGGGGGAGATTGATAAGTAGAAGATATAATTATTGTTGCCACCAAGGATCACAATGCATTGTTGCTAAAAAAAAAAAAACCTCTTGACTCGATATGATAGCTCGCAAACCATACCAAGCAAAGTTAGCCATTCTCCAAATCAACCATGTCTTTAAAAAGATAGGTAACCGATATGTATTCATCTTAATATTATATTTATTTATTATAAAAACCTAAAATTTACTTTTAAAATAAAATAAACTTACATTAAGCGCACTTAATGATTAAGAATACGTGTTTCTTCCTAAAGGGACATACTAGGTTCAAATTCACATGAGGATAAAGTATGTACACCTTCATAGAATTTAATAATAAAATAGTACGCTGGTCCATTATTCCACAATTCAAGATCTCATACAAAAATTTGGTGTCTAACTTAACCATAGTCTTAAAATTAGATTATTATTAATATTTTATTATTATTATCCATTTTTAAAGTCACACCAAGCATGAGACCCTTGTTTGTAAGACAAAGGACCCACCTCTGCTTTATATAATATTTTAAAATTATTTTATTGTTACATCTTAGGCTTTTGTGATCCATAATGTAGTAAGCAAGTCTTTCGATTAATCACATCATAATTATTTGGTCGACGTTTTGAACAAGCTAATGTGGTTCATCTTAAGGACAAAGGTGAAAAAATCCATAGATCCTAAGGAATAAAGAGCAAAAGAGCATAAGGGTCTAAAGTTAGCAGTTTAGCCGTTAAGAAATTAGTTAATTAATTAATAAAATTATATATTTTTAATTTTTAGTTACCAATTGAAAACTAATGATTAAAAACTAGCCATTAATTATTTATATAAATATTTAACTATTTGTTAATAATATAAAATTATTATATTTTATATATATAATATAAATAAATATAAATAACCAAATAAAAAATTATTAATAATATTAAATTATTATGTAACCTATTTCGTATCATATCTAACAAATAAATTAATAAATAGAATAATAAAAGTAAAAATATTTATAAATAAATAAATAAAAATATTAATAATATTAAATTATTATGTACCCTATTTCATATTACACCTAACAAAACAAATAAATTAATAGATGGAAATAATAAAAGTAGAAATATTTATTAAGAAATATAGATATATATATATATATATTATAAGAAATAATATTAAAAAGTTATTGATATTAATAACTAGTTTTTATTTCTAAAATAAATTAATATTCTCCTTATTTCGAAAGTAGATATAAATAATAATATTTACTAATAATATAAATATAAATATATGAAATTATTTAAAAAAAATCAAGTAAAAGTGTTGGAATCTAATTTTTACTCAGTGTCAATCTATTATCTCTATTGAGATTGACATGATGCTTCTCAATTTCAATAGCCTCTCTTAGCTTTCTATGGTGGAAATGATCTACCCTGACAAGACCTTTACATCCTCAATGCAAATATGGTGTTTATAGTTTTAAGCATGCTCAGCAAAAGCGGATAAGCAAGATTGGTTGTGCCTGATATCGCCGGAATGCTCATGGATTTTTATTTGGTTATTATAATAATGAATATATAATAATAATAATAATAATAATAATAATAATTTATATTATTAACAAATAGTTAAACATTTTATATAAACAATCAATGGCTAGTTTTTAACAACTAGTTTTCAATTGGTAACTAAAAATTTAAAATATATTATTTCATTAATTAACTAACTAATTTCCTAACTACTAAATTTCTAAAACGGCTAACTCTGATTCTATACTCCCTTGCTATTTATTCTTTAGGATCTATAGATTTTTTCACATTTACCATAAAGATAACCACATTAACTAATTCAAAACATGAACCAAATAATTATTTTATTATATAAATTATTTTTTAATATAATTTATAAATAATAACTTCAAGCATTTACTGAGCTGTAAAGTGTTCCTAATTTTATGGATATAATCATAGATTTAAATTTAAATTTAAATTTCATAGACTATGTCAGAATATCAAACTGATATTTCAACAAAGCAACAAAAGCATACATATTGATTTAATTCTGCTAACGAACGTGAAGAACGAGCCGTACAAACCGAACATTATTCAAAGTGTGACGGAAATATTTTTTCAATTTTAAAATGGGAATACACGCAACAATATTATACATATAGATTATCCAAGATTGAGATGAATGAGCCCATCTTTGTGTATTTATGCTGTTAGAACAGCAAGGTGGTCGATTAGTTTGAGGATTGTTCGTTAGGCGTTCTTTCTGCTCACGTATACACACAGCTTCATATATTTCGTTTCAGGAGAAGGTGAATTCTTCATCCAACGACAGGTAGGTACGGGAGTTTTAATGTATTTTTCGTCTTTTTAATAAACTAATAATAAACCATCCCACCTGTCGTTCATTTCGATCAAAACTCCAACAATTTCTTTATGATAATATCTAGGAGTTGAATCAGTCATTCCCCCAGAACCAGTTATTCCCTCAAACGATGTTTTATAGCGATTCTGAGCATTTCACTGTTAGTGGGTATTTGTTTAATCGTCAAAGGTCATTTTATGACATCGGTGTTGCAGGAGACATTGCATTTTATTCCAATATTGGTCACATTATTATTGTTTTATCTGAAACATTGCAAATAAATTGATATGTTGGTACCTTCTAGCCTTCCCTTCAAAGGGTTCTGTTGGATTAGGTCTTTTTGTATTATTGTATTTGAAAATTCGCTTCATTCTTGATAGGTGCAGTTCAGTACAATGATATAGGAATTGGGTTGTGTGGAGAAGGTTGGCTGCTTTATGTTTAAGCGGAATTGATTTGGAAAAAATAACATATGGAGGATCAGGGACTTCAAGGTGTTCTTGAAGGTAGCCAGCCTGTGGATCTTGAGAAGCATCCCTCTGGATTAGTTCCAATCTTGCAGTAAGTTATCTTTAGCTCTAACATTATTGAATTGAAAAAAGTAATAGATTTATAGATTGTGATCTCTTCTATCTCTTTGTAATTGATTCCATTGGATTCAATCAATTTGTATTTGAATATTATACCATTTTGTATAGTTACAGAAAGGATATTTTGTTTCAGACAACGGCACTTTCCATCTGACTTGCATGTGTTAAGGATGCCGCCAGCAATCATCCTGAGCCAGGATCAAACTCTCCGTGAGATTCATAGTTCCATTACTGATAGGTTCCTTCCTTTTAGACAAAGCCGAACGATACAAGAGCGCATAATAGAAAAAAATTGATTTGGGAATGTGTTTCATCATTCCCTAGTTAGCATGGTCCTTAATGCTAACTTTTCTGCTATGGGTTTCATCTTTCAATGACCTAAACACACTAGCTTTTGCAGATTTGTTCTGATATGTACTTTTGCGATAGAAGGAAATGTATTCCAAATACTCATTCGAGAAGTCCATTTTATGAAGTTCAAAGATTCAAAACCATGATTGCAGATGGCTGTTTGTGTCATGTTTGAAACTTGACGGTTCCTTGTTTTGCCCTGTTTATGAACCAACTACAATAGGGCCTTATGCAAGCAGTTTGTACAAAAGTTGAATAATTAATACGTTGCCCTTTTTCTATGAATTCAAAAATTTGTTTTGGTGACAAATAGTTTTTTAACTAGAGGCAGGTTATGAAATGGAATGCATTCTTATCTGCTCTGGAGTACTGTGCTCTTGAATTAAGGTGCATATGTTTGGGTGCTATCCTTTTACCTGCAATTATGTAGGCCTGCCCTGATATATCAACTTGTTTTTGGATTTTGGTTTGCAAGGACAATGTTGCACATTCTGGGAGTCTTCACTGTATTTCTACTGACAAATGTTCTCCTTGATTGACTCAAATTTGGTATATTTAATCAACTATTTTCATTATGATCCTTTCCCGCAACTGGCAAATATTCTTGAACTGTAATTTGACGTTTATGATTATTTCTATATGCTTCGGTATCTATCTGTTGGAAGCTTTTCTTGATCTGATTACTTTAACCCTGTGAAATTATATTATGTTTTGATGCTTTCGTCTATCTTCATCTGAAAGATTTGAATCTGGAAAGTACTTTTTGCATATTAGGGCCTTCTCAATGTTGAAGACATTTTTGTAAAGTAAACTTCTAGAAATGAAATTTAACGTGTTGTTTTTCCACGATACTGGTGTCTAGGATAGAATCTTAAATCACTGATGCTACCAAACCAACTATCACAACAAGTCTACTTTGCACAACAGAATATAAACAACAGTAAATCTACTAGTGCACAAAATATACACAATTTTACAATAACCCAACTTCGTTATATTAATCCAACTGAATAATACAACAGTCTAGGGCTCCCGCACCAGGGATAATGGCCCTCAAATATACACTAGTAGAAGAATACAAAATACAATACATTGACAATCTAGCTGATGTAGCATGCATTCACAGCTGCTTTGTCATATCCTGTACACTATGGGTCCTTCGTTTCCGTTCTGCAGCATTGCCTCTATCAATGCACCAACTCCTTTAGGCCACTGAACCCAGTCTCTACAAACTTCCCTCTAACTGATCATAAGTCCATCTACAACCGGCACATAGGGTCTTCATGCTCACCAGCTGCTCCTTCATCCTTCAAGGTCACAACACTTTGGGACTTCTGCCCACTGATGCTCAGCTCTATTGGGACTTGTTGTTCCCACTACAGTCTTCTTGCATTGCTCCAATGAAGACTAACATAGGGCAGGAGGACTGCCACTGATCATCATCAAATGACTCTTCCTAGCTGGCCAAACCTTGAGCTCCCCCAAACTGCCACTCCTAGCAGCCACTTTTGTCCATCAAGGTGCTGCACTGAGGGCTCAGACTTGGGCACTTTCACGCTGCCCTCCAACAGATCTCAAACGCCCAATACCACACAGACATCTTGTCCAACCTGGACAGCATCTACCTAGCAACAAAATTCTACTTGAAACATTAATATACCTCTATTTCTGAAATTGATGCAACTGCTGTAGGTTTGATACCTGGTTAGGGTTTGATTGCAGTCCTCAACAACCCACTCAAAACTCCTCCAACAGTCCTTCCAATCACTGCAGCTTGCCTCCTTCCTTATGCTGCCTGCCCATGCTGCCTGTAGCTTGACTTTGCTATGGGAATTAGGCCTTATGGCCCCTCCAACAAGCCCAGAACAGGCCTGCGGTGCTCCTGCAATTGCCTCAAGGCTTGCGGCCTATCAAAACAGGGAGGAAACCACCCTTTCATGCATCTACAATCCCAGATTTACCTTGGCCTGCCTATGCTGCACTTCGGACCTGCCAAAACCCATAAACAGACCCCAAAATAGCCCTTTGCTACCCCGGCCCTGTCCTCTAGGGCTGCCACTGCCACAGAAGATGTTTCCTTTGAATTTGTTGCACTTGGTATGTGAGAAATGACCGCACAACTCACTCCTATTTATATCTCTTCCAAGGGCTCCAACGAACTGCCCTTTAGGGTTTGTCTAGCTGTCCTTCGGCCTCTTAACACTAGGCCGACTTGATCTCTCCTTGTGCAAGCCCACACAGATACTTCAAAATTTAATATCTCATGTTCTACAACTCAGATTTCGATAATTTTCACTGCCCCTTTCTTCTCTAAGGGTCCTATAACACCTCCATGTGTCAAATCATCGAAATGCCTCGTGGTTCCACACTCACCAGCTTGGGTGCAAAGCCCACACCTTGGGTTCCAAGCCCACAAAATACTTTTGTGGCGCTCCAACCTCCAAACCCCGAACCCTAGGGGTTGGAGTACCTCCCAAGCTACCAAATCTCAACATAACATCCTGAAGTTAATGAAACTATATTTTATCTTTGAGGATTCATTCAGTAAGTCAGTAAAGAGGTTCTGGTTTCTCTTATTGTGGTTATGATTGGGAGCGTGTATTCATTTTCTGAATATCCTCTGGTTTGTTTGCAGACTACTTTGAAAAGGCATCATTAATTGCATTGGACTGTTCATCTCACCTGTGACGTTGTTGTTTTAGGAATGTAGTTTCAACAGTAGATATGGGTTGCCGGCTGGATTTGAAAGAAATTGCTCTTCATGCTCGCAATGCAGAATATAACCCCAAGGTACATACCATTCAAATAAATGAGTGACTCTTTTGTTGCTATTTGTTCAAAAATTAGATGTCTGTAATTTTCACAAATGCACATGCAGTATGTATATATACATAAATCAAACCCTATTTGTTAAAACTTAAAACAATTAGATGTCTAGCAAGGCCTTTTCCCTGTTACAAAATAAAGAACAGTCCAGGATTGCATCAGCAGTTAATTTAAAATTTGAACAAAAATGGGTCAGGCAATAGATATTGACTGCAATTTTTGGCTAGAGAATTCTTTTCATTGCAAAACCCCTTTTGGCATGGATAGTGTACACAGCTAATGAATATCAGCAATTCAATCAGAGGATCTTTAGCTACAACGTCCTGACTGGTGGCTATCTATTTCATCAAAATCATCCAGGACTTGCACCTGGGCTCATCTGCAAATGAGAGTGCATTAGCATAGGAACTTACCTTATCAGCACAACCACCTTATCTTGGAAATTAGTGTTGCTATGTTAACACAACCTGCACTTTGAAATATTGCATCAACCACATTTTTGAAGCATGAAGCACCTTGGAAACAAGGGGAATAGTCAATAATGTTTCTCTTTTGGGAATGGTTTTTAACCGGATTCATGGTAATTTCTTAGGAGATGGACTTGTTTTGGTCAGTTCTGTGCATAAAACCGCCATAATTTTACTGGGTCACATGGAACAATGCATCCTGTTATCTCTCAAATCTTCCTCCAGGCAAACCTGAGGCAACTTAGAATCCAGCCCACTCACGTGCAAGGCTTCTCTCACTTCACAGCTGGTGCATTTGCAGCTGTACGGTGGTGTCCTTGTTTGTTGTATCTAATCTTAGTTTTAGATGTAGTGACAGATTGGGGAGTAACATTAATACATTTTCATAGATCTTTGTGATTTTCTATTCCAGGATTGGCTATGCTTGTGAGAGCAAGCTCATTGTAAGAAGCTTTCATAAAAAAATACATTAGTGAATAGAATCTTGGTAATATGATACAATAATCACGTCTTTTGTTCTTCTAGCCTCTTTCCTTCTGCTATAGGATACAAGAATTTGGAAATGATTCTTAGATGGATCTTATGGGGGAAACAAGGAGGGAAGAGAGGCCCCTCACTAGTATCATGTAACACTTGTACATTGCCAAGGGAGGCTAGAGGGCTTGGCTTGAGTGATGTACAAATTCAAGGGGCAGAGCTGGAAACTAAAGCAATTGTCAAGGTTACAAGTGGAAAGGTGCCTTGGTAGAATCTTGTCCAACATCGCATATCTAATTCTATCCACGTAGAGGGCATAAACGGGTCCTTTAAGGGTCTGCAGTGTAGTTGGTGTGGCTAGTGCCACCACAAGGATTTAACAAGTTTGGTGCTTAGTGTTGAAGGGACTACATTGGATTTTGAAGGTCCTAGAAGTGGATGGGACAAGATCAATTTGGAGTTTTCCTTCAACTAGAGGGTATATTGTTAAACTCCTTTTATTCTAAGAAAGGGATCAGCCAAGAGAGGCTTCCACCAATGGGGGCACTTGTGGGACAAAGATGTGGATCTATTTGGACTTTTCCTTCAATTAGAGGGTAGATTGTTAAAATTCAATTATTCTAAGAAAGAGATCAGCCAAGAAAGGCTTCCATCAATGGGGGCACTTGTGGGACACAAATGTGGGTGGTTGGTTGCTTCAGACAATTACTAGTTATTTTCTTTTCAAGAGGAAAAAAACGCACCATCTTTTATTAAAAACAAAAGATAGTTACAAATGCATGGATCTTGAATCTCAAAATTCTGATTACAGCGCAGAAGGAGCGAATAGATCTATTAGAGGTTGTTCATCACTAAATACTTGAAACAAAATGGAATCCAAAGAAACAAACATAATAGATCTCTTTACAAACTGCTATTGCTAAAAACCTGAAACCTGATCATTTGTAGGAGCAAAAACAGCATGGCAAAAAAGACCAAAGGTAAACCAACTTGTGAGAGAAGACTTTCAGGAGGAATGTCCCTGATGATGTTGGAAAACACCAGTCTAGAGACAAAGCAAACAAAAACGTCAGCTGAAATCATCAACAGGACCACCCAAAATTTGCAAAGGCTGGAGCTTAGGTAGCAACATATTGACAGAGGCTGCCCCATGAAACCAAAATCTGTCCAGATCGCAGGAGGCCAGAATCAAAACCCCAGATCAAAAGTAGCCAAATGGAGCATGGAGAAACGTGTTAGAAGGCAATCTGGTCGAGCGCAGAAGAAAATCTGAAGAAAATTCCTGAAAGTGAATCGATCCTGGAGCCGCAGAGCATCAATGCTTAGACGAAACATCATCTTCTCTGTTTTGGTCAGGAAAATGTGGGAGAAAGAGATCCGATGAAAGGACAGTGTCAGAAATCTGATTCTTTGTTGCTAGTTAAGGAGAGTCAGAGTCTAAAGATTGCAGCGATTATTGACCCAATCAATAATTACCTAGAGTCCTCAAAGATGACAATATCCGATAATCCAATCCAAGTAGTGCAGAAGAGGGAGCCCCATAATGCCAGAAGCTCAGCCCTGGTGTTCGAGCCCTTACCATTGTACCAAAAGAAGTTGAAATGATGAATATGGTCCATATAGATAGCCATACCACAACCACATAACCCAAATGAGTTGGTACCATCGAAGAAGCCAACAGGGCAAGAAGTCCAGAGGTCTATAGGAGAGCAGGGGGAGCGAGGTGAAAAGGAGGGCATAACAGTGAATTCCTTATAGAATGGCATGATCGAAGAACTAATCCTGAAAAATTCTGGCTGAATGGAATCAAAGATAAGGGCATTGCGGGCTCTCCAGATGCCTCACAAAAGAAAAAAGGGGAGAGTCATGAGGTTTATATGAACAGAGAACCAGTGATGGAGGCAATCAGGGATGTGTGGCCAGATCGGGACAACATTGGATTGGAGGAGTATAAGGATCATTTTGGAATAATTGGAAATGGTCCTATGAGAAGCCCTTAATGGACTGCAATATTAAGAACTTTATTATAAGATCTCACAAAATCATTCAAGTGCACCTCAACTTAACAAAAGTTGGGCTATTCATTATGTTCAAATTTAGATGATTTAGGTGTAAAGATATATTGAAATCCCGCTCTACCATTAACACGAGGGTGGATGGTTTTCATTAAACAAACTAGCCATTAAAAATTGGCTCCACTACTTTGCCGTAATAGATGGTTTGGGTGTGATTTGTAATAAAATCAAGCGGAACCCTATGATTTTCATTAGGGTATGCACTTAGCAAAGAAAGCCATAATGAAATCCTTGATTGTCGTGGGAGACTCAACCACAATTATGAAATTGATGGGCATTTGATAGCAAACTTGCTTCAATTATAGCCCGAATCTAGGAGGTTGGGAATTTGCATAGAATCTCATTTTATTAGTTCTTATGAGAGCACAACCAATAGGCTGATTCTTTGGCTAATGAACTTGCCATTGTCAAATTAGGTGTCCCATGAAAAACATGAGGGGTGCATGAAATTAACTTTGCTTTGGGACTTGAATTCCTTGGCTAGGGTCTTCATTGGCAAGGTGGTATAATGAAACATTATATAGGAGATTCTAGTTGCCTTGAAGGAAGGAAGATCATTTGTCTAGAAATGAACCTGGTAAGAGTGTCCCTTAGTCTTTGTCTAGTTTATTAGAATTTTTGCCTGTTAGATTTATCTTTGGGCATGCATAGAGTGCAAATGTTTCTTGATCTTGGTACTTGGAAGATGGATGTATTTTGCGTTCGTTTCCTCTATTAGCATTTTTCATTTATATTTTTGGTATCTTTGGAGCGATTTCGGCATAAACCCTACTAGTTCTTTGGCTTTTGCTTGCATGTTGGTCTTTCTCTACTCAAATATCCTTCAACTTGGTATTGGGAATCTATGGTCAATTGGCACTTTGTTTTGGTGGTGTAATTTATGGAGTAGCAAGTCTACATTTGTTTGTTCAAACAGGGATTTCTTTCGGTTAATCCCTTTGCGCACTAGCTTAATCCTAGAAATATCCTTGGTAAGAGTTGGCATCCATGGTTTTCTTCAGTTGTTTCTGACATGGATTATAGGGAAGCTCAAGAGTTTAGAAGGGTTTTGAGAAGGCACGAGGAGTCCATACAATGTAGCAGACCCTCTTTTTTTTGGTGGCCTCTAAGGTGCATTAAATGGACACCAATGCACTTCACAAAATTTGATAACCATGATTACCCTAGTGCAGCGAAAGCACAAAATTTGTTTTGGAAGTAGAATGTAATATGCTAAGGAATATGATCACCAATCTAAGTAAAGACTCCCACTTTGCTTCTAATCGCAGGATTTCAATAAACTCTATCCAAGCAAATTTAAAGGAGAAATACACAATTCATCAAATGACGCATGAAAATTTCAATCCTTAAGTGACTAATATCCTTATTTCCAAGAAATCTAGCATGCCTACTATGAAGCTACACTAGAAAACCTAGGTCTTATGGCAGCAAAGAGATTGGCCATCGCTGTCACCTCAGTGACCTCTCTCTAGCTATCTAGTGTTGGATGTTATCTCCACATGGGAGGCTTCCCTAAAGAAATCACCTAGCAAGGTCTTTGATAAACAAGGGCTCAAGGGAGTACTGGCAAGGCCTTGATGGTCATGATAAGAGATACGAGCAATCGCACGCTTTCCACCAACCCCAATGGCCTAGGAGAGGGTTGTTATAAATTAGGGATTTTATAATATGCATGTTTACAACATGCAAAAGCATATAAAAGCCAAGAAATAACCAGTGTTCCACGGGGTTGCGCCCCCCCACTTGGGGGTCAAGTTTCCTAGCTCCCTCACGCTCTAGGGACTTGGGGACAAGAGGGGGTTGTTTCCCCACGCTCCCAAAAAA
>APFE030707664.1:89958-110346 GCA_000404065.3 Pinus taeda
CCAACCACACCTTGTGGGGTTGAAGGCTTTTCTCGCTAACTGGTAGGTAGGTGCGGGCGGCAGGGTCAACAAGTCCATAGGTGCATGTGATAAAGGTGGTGATGGAATCGGAAAGACTTCAAGGAAGATGGCCATAGCCATGGTATTGTCTGATGGAGGTCCAACATCTCTAAGTGCTATAATGAGAGGAGGGAGCAATTGTGTATGTCAAATGAGCATGGATTAGCCTTTTCCTTGGCCTTTTTTTTTACCCATTTGGTGCGCTTTTGACTTTAATGATTTATATTTCTTTCCTACATAGCTTAGGAGGCCTAACTCACGTTTTGCTTTTCCAATACCTCTTGAAGATGTAGTAATTTACTGCTCATCAGGGTTGGGACATTCAAGAGTTCCTCTTAGATAGAGCATGAGGAGTTGAGGAACTAGGTGATATCCTCATAAAGTATGAGGCTATTCCCTCGTCTTTCGATATCCTTAGCTTGTAGAGTTCTTGCCTTAGAGAGATAACTTCTCCTGTAGTCCTTACAGAAAACAACTCTACCAATTTGTCATATATTTCTTTTGAGGTGTCGAGTTTAGATACATATGGAATGAGGGGATCCTTGATGGATTCTATGAGAATCCTTTGAGCCCTCACTTCCCCTTTCATAAACTTTGCAAGTGCTTGAGCATCTTCTTTTGTTGGTTTGGTGATAGATCCTTTGATGTGATCCATAACCTCATTTTGAAGCCCCAACCAATTTGTTGCTTTCCTTGCAAAATGACATTTTGACAGATTCAAACATAATATACTTATTTGAGAGGATGCTTCTTCCACTTGATGCCTCTCTTAAATTTGATGATAGTAAAGATGATAGAGAACTTCTCCTTGATGAAGATATATCTCTTCAAGGGTGATCCTTGATTCCACAAAGAAGTAGATTACTTTAGATATTTTGATGGTGATGTCCTTGTTGATGATGATCAATGATGACTTCTTGATGATGTCTTCAATGGTAAGGACCTTGATTGAGAGGGAGATCACTTTAGAATCTTGATGACAACGTCCTTGATCTTGCTTCTCTAGAAAGGAACTTGATGTATAAGTCCTTCAACTTGAGTAGTGTCTTTGAGGCATCTTGAGATGACTTGAGGATTCCAAGACTTCTTTCTTGTGTAGTCTTCATCTTTGATCTAGGGTTTTGATACTTCTTTTGAAGATCTTGACTTCAAGATGATCTTCTAGATTTGCTTTGATGCCTTCCTCGAGATTTGATCCTTGAGTGTCCCTTGATAAGATGCCCTTCCTTGACTTTGTAACCTTAGCTCTGAAACCATGTTGAGAAATCTAGGGCATAACAATTAGGTGATTTCTCTTCTATTGATAATTGCTTATGAATGATTTTTACTTCTTTAGATTAGGATCTATTTCATTAGATTATTGTAGTGTTCTACTTCATCAAACAACTACCAATGCATAAACAACAAAGAGACAAGAGACACAGAATATAGGCTATCAGCTAGGGCCAAAACTTCTCTCACTTGAGAGGAAAACCCAAACAAATTCTTCTTCTTATAGAGACTTCAATTGAAAAATACCAAGACCAAGACCCTTAACCTATTTGCCACTGCAAGACCAAGACACAAAGCTTCCTTGATGAGATTCTTCTTACTTGAGTCAACAATAGTCAAACCTCTGCTTCTTCCTCTTTCTTGGCTACCCTTTAGAATTCATCTTCCTTTTCCTCTGTTTCAAACCTTTAACCTTTTTGGCCCTAATTCAGAAACCCTGGCTGCAACACTTTTGAAAGTGTCACTTTCTATATAGTGCCTGTGACTCCTTTGCTTAGGATAAAGACTCCTTGTTTGACTCAACTTCTCTTTTGACTTGTTCTTCTCCCAATTTGGTTACCTAGATGACTGAAATGCCTCGTCCCTTTTTGCTGTGGTAGACAGTCCTGCAATCGCGCACCTGTAGAGTGATATTAGCGCTAAAAACAACCCCAAACAACTTCGATCTTCCTTGCTTCTTCTTCGCAGGCTATGAGACTCCTTTCTTAGAGATTCTCGCACTTCTTATTGCAGACTACTCCTTGGCCGAAATTTTGTCTCTGAAATGAGGCCAAGCTAGCCTATTTATAGTGGTTTGCCCATCAAATAAGTCGACCTAAACTGTGGGTGAGCCGGCATGTCCTTTGGTGTAGATCCATTACTCCATCTTGAAGCCGACTTGAAGGAGATGCTTTAGCTTGGTCTTGGAGGGCCTTTTTATTCTTTTAATGACTCATACAAATAGGTAACATGCCCAAGAAGGGTCCTTCATACATGACATTGACTCAATTTGATTTTATGACCAATCCTAAGGGCTCACAATGGGAGTCTTACCTAAAAATTAAAATTCCTTGCTCATGAAACCCATGAGATAAGCATTACAATAATAATTTTATTTTTCTTCTTTGAATCAATTACATAAAATCACAATTACACGTCATTATGAAGACCGAAACTAGTTACACTTTTCAACACATATGACTGTATGGATTTGTATGGTATTGTTAGTACAACTGTGCAATATTGTTTCAAATGATTGTACGAACTGTGCGTTTCCTAGAAATTCCTCTTTCTTGGTCACCTACTCTCTGTCTCTCGGTCTCGGTCACTCAACTTGCTCAATTGTTGATGTGTGTTCTAAGCCTCTACCTTGGCATGTCTTTATAATTTTGGCAGGGAATTTATTTTTGAGATTACTTCTAGTCCAAGTCATGCATGAGATACACTTCTATCAAGAGACCTTTGTGGTTCACTTAGACCTTAATTGTTCAGTCAAACTAAATATAAGATTATGACGCCACTTTTGAAGTACACCCCTTGACCATATCACTTATCACATTCACTTATTAATTGAAGGGGTGGCCGAGGAATTGTTCCTCCCTTAAGGCCTTTTCCTTCACTGTCATTTGGAAGCACATAATAGAGGTAGTTGATAACTTCGCATTCCTAAATTTGGCAACCTATATAAGGTCATAAGCTATTGTGAAGTTTGAAGATACCTAATGTTGTCTACTTACATGACCTTTACATTAAATGTCTCACTTCTTACGTTACATTGACTCTTGGACAATGTATACATGATGGATTGATCTTAGTTGATTCCTTGAGTTGTGCTTGATCATTTCAGATACATACACATGGTCTTTTAGAGGACATTGGAGACTTGATGATGGATGTTGGAGCCTTGAAGCTATGACATTGCATGGATGGGCTTGATGTACCACTTGAGGAGGGCATAGAGCCCCTTGATGATACCACCGTCCTTTGATGACATCGACCATTGATGTGATGATGTTGCTCTTGTTGATGATGCTACACCTTTTTGGAGAGGTCATGGAGCCACTTACCTTGATGATGTCATGAGGATGCTTGAGGATGTTGCTTTTGTGATTGCACCTTTACAATGATTTGACATTTATTTGAGCCAACCTAGTATGATTTGATGGTGATGTGGTACTACTTGATGAGGAGACATGACTGTTGGAGGGTACATTAGACCTTTTGGAAGGAGATATGCCTTATGGCGCATTTTTACTCTATGGCATTGGCATTACCCTTTCTTGGCTTCTACACTTGAACATGTGCCATTTTGGAGGGAAATCTTCATGTTTTAGCATTGTATTTCCATGTTAGAGGTATATTTTGGGGTCAGCTGGAGACATATCCACGTTAGAGTGTTTAGGAATAGGAGTGAGGAGGAGAGGAGGTGAGAGGATTGAAAGGAGAGAGGCTATACCCTCTGACCTGTAGAGAGTTAGTGAGGGGCCATACTGCGAAGGAATTCTCTCACTCGACCATCTCTTTGGGAAGGGAGCAAACCAATTCAAGCAAGTGGTTATTAACTATTCTAGGATTTCCATGGTGATTCCCATGAAATTTTCATGTTTCAGGGGATTTTAGCCTAATTTGAGGTAAAGTGCTTAGTTTCCCTAGTACAAATATGGGAGTGCTTAACTTCTTTGGATGATTGCACACGTGAGAGACACTTCTATTGTACTTTCCTCCTCTCTAAATTTGCTATGGAGCATGTGTTGAGCAACTTTTCTCTTGGGGTATTTTGTGATGTGGATGGTTCTCTTTTCATGGATGATTACTGATGATCTTTGAATGCTATATACTATTCAATGTGAGTTATCTTCTTCCAACCTTGTTTATTGTTGATCAATAAGGATTATTAAATATTCACCATAGTTTTGTTGGTGTTTTTATCTCTTAATTCTCACTGAAAAAGATTCTTTATCAAGCTCTCTTGAGGTGGCCTAACTTAAGCTGCCTCCCTTATTTGTCTTTGAAAACAGGACACTATGGTTAGAGGATTAAGGGACACAAGTTAGTCTCCCTTAGTTTCTTTCAACCCACATCCATCTTTTCTCTTCCTAGGTTGTTACTCCTAGATTCTATTATTCCTAGATTGAGAAAGGTGTTGGAAAACTGGTTAGAGCAACAATGTTTTCCTTAAATGAAATTTACTTGTGATATTAGGATTTTCTTCTTAATTATGATTATGTTCTCATTATCAAATAAATGCCAAAAACAAAACTGAACACAAGATATAGGCTCCACGCCAGGGAAATACCCCATCAAGGGGAAAACCTGTTAGAACTTCTCTTCATATCAATTTTCAAAGGAGACTTCCAAGACCCAACACAAGACCTCTCACTCCCATCAAGATACACGTCAACCAATCGACCAATCTTCACTTCTGCAACTTTGACTTCTCTATTTTTGCAACTCCAGACATGGGGAAACCTCAAGAATTTCGCATATTTCAAACTTCCAAAACTTCTAGGGCAGCTATACTTTCACATGGCTCTTCTAGCATCCTTCGCATGCCTCTCTAACTGCAGACCATGTACAAAAGAAGTATCCTTGAACGTGTCTCTAATGGAGGTCGAAGTCTCTCATTAATAGCCTCCTTCCAAGTTGCTTCTCCAAGCCCACTCTAGGCCAACTTCCAATGGTTGACTAACTTGTTCTTTGGGAGCTCACCTAGACACTTCTATAAAAAAATAATTTTTCTTTCTTTGATACAAGTGCTCAAGTGGGTCTTTTACAAGATGATAATGACACTTTGACTCAAGAAAAACCTAAGAGCATACAATGGATGCTCGACCTAGTAATCAAAGACATAAGCATGAAACCCATGCTTTACAAAATAATTTTCCTTTACATCTTCTTTTGATCAATACATAAGAAATACATCATGACATAAGACAAATGACAATTATGAAGACTGAAACTAGTTACAATCTCCAACACTCCCTCTTAACTAGGGAGGTATTCATAATTGTCCAACTAGTACAAGGATAGTACTCTATTTAGAAAGTTCTTATAAGAAGAGATCCAAATTGATAAGCATCACTCATCATAGCCAACATTGTCACATTACCCAAGGCCTTGATAGGTACACTCTATCTCTCACAAGATCAGAGCACAATGTGGGGAGGTATTCCATAGGACACCATACTGCCTCATCATGGTACATACTCCACCTAGGATACCCGAAGTAATCCTACCACCGGACCATTCTTATCCAAGTCCATGTGACTTAGGATCTTCATTTTAATTCATCACATTACATGACTCAAGAATGTTTGTCCAAGATGCTTATCCTATCCAACATTCTCCTTATCCATGTCCATGTACTTGACTTAAGACATAGTACATGACACAAGGGGAACCAAACAAGTTATCATTCTCCCTATTTGTGATGCATGCACTAGATTTACGACTGTTAGTCCTGGTCTAGTACATGACACAGGGAGAACCAGTGTCCAACCATACTCCCTCTCAATCAGGGAGGACATCCCTATTCTCTTTTTAATCAGAGAATAGATCTTGCTCCTATTCAAGGAGACTCCTTTTACTCCCTCTCAAACCTAGAGAGGATTGCCAACTTCAAAGTCACAACCACAAGTCCTCTTGCTTGTCTTTCATAAAAGCACCAACTATCAGTTCATTATAGCTTGCATGGCTCCCTCACATCTCATTGTACAAAGCATGCTTCCTTTCATGGTATCATGGGTCACAGAGCCATCTTCTCATGATAGATTCAAGTTATCCATCTTGCACATCACTTTCCTCTCGACTTTATCAACGAAGGCATTCTATTGAACCATCCCAAACTTCTAGTTGATCATAGATTCCTTACAAAAGTGATCTCCCTTTTAGATGGTTAGGTTATCTTCTCACACTACTACCTTCCAATCCCAAGATGAGCACATCTTGATTTTCATAGATGTCAAGTACCAGATGTTGAGCAATGAGCTTTCCCTCAATATAGTTGAACTTGTCTTCAACTGTCATCATGTACCCCTTCAATATCTTTCTAGGTAGCAAAATTATATGTTAACCAGATAACCAATAATAGATATCAACATCGGATTTACCTCGTCATCTCGATCTTCTCAACAAAGTATCAACATCCTCATGGTCCATCTTCATATGAGTCTACCTTTATGCATCAAAGTTCCCAAGGATCCAACTTGATTACAAAGTTACCATATTTCCCTATAACGAACATTGATGGCATCAATTCCCTCAGGGTCTTTACAGTTCCCTCCATTCATCATGCTCTTCATGACATAAGATCAACTTTGCTTATCTTTCAATATCCACTGACAAATACCACCAAGCAAAATATACAATTTCAAGAGCATGATTATGATTTTTACAATCTAGGGATTCCATGGTATCTTAGAGAGGGAGAATCCTAAGGTTTTTAGATCCAAACCCTAAGTTCCTTGATATTTCCTTTTGAAACGTTAGCCTTAGGGTTTGAACTTTGAACCCAAATTTTCATCCAATTCCACCCTCACTAGGGTTTGCCAGACACCTGAGACTATCTACAAACCTTAGAACCAAACATGTCCCATTAACCCTAATACAATTTATGTCAGATCCTTTATGTGTAAAAAGCAATTATATATACCTTGTAGACAAGGGCTACATACCTCAGTCCTCCATGAAAGTTTGCTACAAAGCCTTCTTCACAATCTTCTTACTGTTTTCAAGAGTAAAAACTTCAAAGACACCAAAGCCAAAGATTGCCTTCAAAGGTACCGCAACTTCCATGGATGTCATGATATTTTCAAGAGCAATGCTCTACACAAGGTGACTAACTATAGCTTCTTTTGACTTCCATAGTCCTTCAAGCTTGGTACTCGTGCTTCTACCAAGTTCGAAAATCCTTCTCTTAAAAAAAATAGGTCTGGTACCTATTTCTTCCAACCAAGCATACTTCCTTCACCAATTTGAATTTGAATGCAAATATAGATGCAATCTGTCTGCTTCCCATTTTCACTATATGAGATTATAGAATAGGCCTATATAGGTCGGCATAGATTCTTTGCTAGGCGTCATTCCTATATAGGACTATATCTATGTTGTTGTCCCTTCACATTGTAACCATAAGTTGTCTTCCAAACAAGGCCTTTTAACATGCCTTACGAATTTTAGAGGATGGTAATAAGGGTGACTTTTTTAGCTTCCTTTTTGCATTCCATGGTTTTGTCATTGACACTGAGGTGCCGACCTCTTTCACTGTAGGTTTCGGTCCTTCTATACAAAATTATAAGGTCGCTTTTCATTGCTTCTGAGGTTTGATATTCAAGTACAGGACTTCGGCCTAATTTAGGCTTCTAGGATCTCTGAAAAGATGAAGTGTAGAGCCTTATGGTCTTTTATTATTTTAATCAGCGAGCAATATAGGGTATGCAAACTTCTTTAATATACCACTATTTGTAGACCATTTTCTCGGTCCTTATTTGATTAGATCTTGTCACAGTGCTTCTAAAGCTCGACCTCCTAGCACAAAACCTTACTATGATTTTTGGATCCTTGAAATGATGATGTGGATGTTTTATCCAGACCTTCTTGATGCCTTAAGAACTTCAGAACTCTGAGGTGATAAAATGGGTGTCTGGAATAGGCTTTACGTCCTTTTCAAGACCCTTGAACTTATGCACAAGCCTTCGGTCTTCCTTACAGGACCCTCATCCATATCTAGGCCTATTACCTTGCTTCTTGGATCCTTGGAAAGATGAAGAAGCTACCAATTGAGTGCTTTTCGATTCCTACAAACCTTTGGCCTCCTTGAACAGGTCTGTGGTCTAATCACTGAGGTCTAATCTCACTGTTGCTTTCTAGCTTGGATGGCAAGTGTGTACAGAACTTTAGTTTCACCCTCTTGTACAAGGATAACCCTTCTTCTTGTGATCTTCCAGCTGCTTACTAGATGAACCTTAGCTCTGATACCATGTTGAAAAATTGGTTAGGGCAACAATGTCTTCCTTACATGACATTTACTCGTGATATTAAGATTTTCTTCTTAATTATGATTATGTTCTCATCAAATAAATGCCAAAAAAAAAGTGAACACAAGGTATAGGCTCCATGCTAGGGAAAAACCCCATCAAGGGGAAAACCCATCAAAACTTCTCTTCTTATCTATTTTCAAAGGAGACTTCCAAGACCCAACACAAGACCTCTAACTCCCATCAAGATACAAGTGAACCAACCAACCAATCTTCAATTTGGTAACTTCATTACTTCTGCAACTTTAACTTTTGTATTGATGCAACTTTGGACCTGTGGGGAACCTCAAAATTTTTGCATATTTCAAACTTCCAAAACGTCTAGGGCAGAATGTACTTTCACATGGCTCTTTTAGCATCCTTCGCATGCCTCTCTAAATGCAGACCATGTACAAAATAAGTATCCTTGAATGTGTCTCTAATGGAGGTCAAAGTCTTTTATAAATAGCCTTCCAAGTGGCTTCTCCAAGCCCACTCTAGGCCGACTTCCATTGGTTGGCCAACTTGTTCTTTGGGAGCTCACCTAGACACTTCTAAATATAAAAAATAAATTTTCTTTCTTTGATACGAGTGCCCAAGTGGGTCTTTTACAAAATGATAATGACACTTTGACTCATGAAAAACCTAAGAGCATACAATGGATGCTCGATCTAGTAATCAAAGACATAAGCATGAAACCTGTGCCTTACAAAATAATTTTCCTTTATATTTTCTTTTGATCAATACATAAGAATTACATCATGACATAAGACAAATGACAATTATGAAGACAGAAACCAGTTACAATTTCGAACAAAAGGCACTAGTCTTGTCTCTTTTATCAATCATTTAGATTTCTAAAACTTATTTTTTTTGTTCTAGTGTGAATTAAGGTTCAATTATAGCAAAATCATATATTTTCAGCATTTATTGACTTAAAAGGTAATTTCCTATGGTTAGAAACTGTTTGAGATATATTTGAAAAACAAAAATGTCATTTCAAGTGGATTTTTCAACCATAAATTAGAGCTGATGTCTAGGGTTTTAATTGTTATTATATGCCTTTTTGTTGGAAAATGTATCTAGTTTCGGTCTTCGTAATTGTCATTATACTCATGTCATTATGTATATCTTAAGTATCAAACAAAAGAAGAAAGAAAAATATTATTTTCAAGCATGGGTTTCATGCTTCTCTTGATTGGTCAACTAGGTTAAGCATGTTCTTCATGCTTCTAGGGTTTGTCATGTCATAAGAATAATGGTCATGAGCCAAGAGAGTCATTATCAATTGTATAAGACTCTATTGGTCAAGTTGTAATGTGTAAAAGAGTTGGCCCTACCATGGTGAAGTTGGCCTAGAAGAGGTCTATTCAACTCCTCAAGAAGACTATAAATAAGAGGGACTTCGACTCATTTGGATCACTCACTCACACAAGTTCGATCTGCAACAAGATAAGAAGAAGAGCAAGAAAGCCTAGAAGAAGGAGAAGTCTAAGCGAAGAAAGAAATCTTGGAAAACATCTTTTCTGTCCACACATGCGAAGTTGTCTAGGGTTTTTGTGCAAATTGCAGGGGCCAAAGTTGTAGGCCGAAATTGCAAATCGAAAGTTGCAGAGCCGAGATTTTGAATGAAGCTGCTTTGATAGAGTTTGAACTTCGCTAACTTTGGAAGACTTTGACTCGTTTGGAAGAGATCTTGTTGAAGGGCTGACTTGGTTCTTGGAGGAGGTTTTGACTTTGGTCTCGGGGTCTTGGATTTCTATTTTGAACCGATTCTATAAGAAGAGAAGAGTTTCTTTTGGGGTTTTCCCCTTAGAGGGGTTTTCCCTGGCTTGGAGCCTATATTTTGTGACCACTGTCTTTTATGATCTTCATGGTTTATGCTCTTGATAATTGTTTGATGAAAATAATTTAACACATAATAATAAGAAGATAACATAAGTTCACAAGCATTTATCAAGGATAAGGAGAATTTGTTTTAATAGATGCCCTAGTAGATTCTCTAACATGGTATCAGGCTAAGGTGAACAGAAGGCAACTTGAAGATCGTTGTTGTTGGCATAAGTAGAGGACATCCATTGAAGGACATCATTTGCAAGGACACAAGGAAGGACTCTAAGAAGACTTTAAGGAGGGACATAAGAAAAGGACATAAGGAAGACTACAAGAAAGAGGAATCAAAAGGAACATCTTGAAGGAAGGTTGCTACTCCTCTTTTGAAGGCTTTGTATCTTGAAAAAAAATATTGATCTCTCTTGGAAGGCTATCATTTTAAAAAGGCTCGTTGGAAAACAAGAAAGCATCAAGAATCCTAGGAACATCATCCATTCTTTGGAGCAATTTGAATATTGTTGAAGGCATCCTAGAAGTCATCACTCTAGGGCATCTTTGAAGTCGTTTGAAGATTCTTAAAAACATCCAAAGAGCACAACATCACAAGAAGTATCTCTGATTTGGCGGCAGATAAAAGGAGCTTAGCGAAGGTGAGGAGTTTTGTTTTTGGTTCATTCTTGAGACTGCCTATGCCGAGTTTGATAGAGGAGTAGAGTTGAGGATATGAGGAGCAAATCTGGATAGATCTTGTGCATGGTATTGGGGTGTTTTTTCTTTGTTCAGGCTGCAGACTTTATGTGGGATTGCAGGTAGAAGGACTCCCTCTAAAGAAAGGCCAAGAGGTCTAGAAAGGCTCCAAAAACTCTAGGCTACATACATAGAAGTGCTAGCGCAGTCGATTGAGGAGAACGCAGGTTTGTAAGGAGGGTTTGCAGAAGACTATTAGGGCTAACGTGTGCCCTAACCAAATTTGACATAACTCAGTGAAAGTACAACAAGTCAGAAAATATCCTTGAAGAATCAACTACATAGAACAAGGATGTCAAAGGATGAGGATATGCCTACATATCTCATGAAGATCTCACAATTAAGTGATCAGTTGCAAGGGATTTGGGTAGTCATTTCTGATTCAAAGATGACTAGATGTGTGCCAAATGCTTCGTCATTTGAATGGAGCAGTTTTGTGACTAGTGTCTACTCAAGGAAAGACACTACTCCATTTGATGAATCTTGGAAGAAACAAGGATAAAGGCGAAGGATGACATCGAACCGACTGAAAAGTATCTAGCCTTTATTGTATAATCCGAGAAGAAGAAGAAAGAGAAGTTTGGAAATTCTAAAGGAAAACTAGATATGTCCAAGATTCAATGCTATGTCGCAATGAGTATGGACATTTTAAGAAGGGACTGTCCAAACAATCCACAAAACAAGAAAAATAATAAAAGGAAGGAAAGGAGTGGAGCTCACATAGCTGAAGAAAAGGAAGAACCTGAGAAAAAGTCAATTGGTGAAGATCCCAAGGATCTATACTATTGAAGGAAGCTTCATCTCTATGAGGTTTATGTACAATTTGTCATTATTTTATTAGAAAGTAGCAATTAGAGCGACATGCATCATTGCATTCTCTAGAAGAGTTTTGATTTTTGTAGTATCATGAATGGAAGCATGGCATCATAAAAGAAGGCATATGATAGTAGAGTCTACATGATCAAGTTGCTTTGTAAAATGTCATGTAGCTAACAAGAATGAGAAGATTTGGACCATCTTGCACATTATAGTTCATTGAAGTGTTTTATATCATAATGTTAGAGGTAGTCCTCTTGTAGAAAGGATCATCAAGATCCTCTAATAAGAACCATCATTTCAGAGGGTTCTTGGAAGAAGCATTATGACTAGTATATATTACATCTAGTATGGAAACAATAGTCTTGCAGGATGAAGGTATGTAGATGATCGAGTCGTAGGTTGAGAGGCAAAATTAAAGACTTTTAACTCTTAAGGGAAACTTATCTTCGATAAGGAAAGAAGCAAGCTTATTCAAAGAAAGGATGGCTAGATGGTCAATTATATAGAATTCATATTTACAACAATTCTGCAGAAATAATTGGTCATGAGAATGTGCTTGATAACATAAGCATGAAAAGGATTCCATGTAATTACTCGACACTTGGAAGAAGAAGTTTAGCATGCTTTGGAATGGTTAAGGACCAAGACTCTTCCACAAAAGTGACATGACTTAGACATGATGATATTGATCAACATTAAATGTGGTTTCCTGAAGAAAGAAAGAGTTGATAATGACAACTCCAAAGGAAGAAGAAATTGCAGCTTGCTGGTCAGTTTGTTCAATGGGCACTTTGATTACAAGTAATTAGCATGGAGAAGGATCTTTGGTAAAAGATGACCATGCGAAAGGATGTTGATCTCAAAAGTAAGAAGAATCCAAAGAGGCCATCATATTGAGGTAATTTTGATATTGTTGTCTTGGCTTTGCTTATCTGGTCAATATATGTTTTGCTACCTAGAAGGAACTTGCAAAAAAGCATAATGGCAGTTGAGGCAAGTATATCTATAACTGTTGGTCTTGAACCCAATTCAATGAATACATGGATTGAATGGATGGTTTTGGTAATCCTTGAAGGATTGTATGGTCAAGATGTGTGAAAATTTTTGAATTTAACACGTCAGAAACCCCTACTACAATATCTGGTTTATTATCTCCTACTTGTTCTTTACATTAACAAGTTATTTATATGCATAAATATCGAAATAAACACAATTGCAACCTTCACAAACATACAGATCAACAATTGAAATAAACTGAGACAACATAAGGGACATTGTTATTTTTGGACAATCGTCCCCGGAAAAACCCAATGCGGGAAAACCGGTGCAACAGATATGAGGGTTTTATTATTATGCAATTTTCTGAATACAACTAGGGTGCCAAAAATGGCTCACCCTTCAGAGATTATCCTCGGTAGAAGTACCTTTCTCTGGAGATAGATATTACGGCTAATCAACAACCAGATGATTGGCCCCACAACAACTTCTACTGTTCCTTAGCTGGACAGCGAAAGTTGCTCCAAGCTATCTTTTGGAACTGCGACACTCTCCTATGGCTTTGCGTCAGCTAATCAACTCCCAGTCTGGCCCACAAAATCACCTCAACGCAGCCTCTTTAACTCAGTGTCGGCTTTGTAGCTCTGCGCTGCCTGCGTAAGCCTTTGTGGCTTCTGCGTCAGCCTTCTTAGGCTATGCACTGTCTCTTTGGCACTTTCTTTGCCTCTCTGATATGTATTCTTGGACTCTTGTCGAACTACTCCTCGTTGCAACAGATCACTAACTCGATTTCTCAGCAAACCCTGCCCCAGAAAATCGAATTTATTGATCAACTTGGTGTTTCTCCAACTGACCCTCAAGCCTCTTCTTATACTTTTCCTGTTGATGATTCAATGGCCGAGATTAAGACCCTAATCAACGACTAAGATTAGATTTGGCTTGATCCTCGTAAGTTTATATTTATGAACCCCATTAATACACAAATATTTTTTATTAATACACATAAATATTTTAATTTTCCTAAGTTTAGACTTATGAACCCCATTAAAAATATCAATTATTTTAATATCTCTCCATCTAGGTGGAATTTCCCCAAACGATTTCTGGGTCTTGGAGATCTCATGTGCCTTAGCCTCTCCACCAAATTTCATGGCTAGAGCACATCTGATGCTACCAAAAATCAACACTCCCTCTTAGTGAGGAATGTTCTCTAATAATACTTCACCATAGAAGCATCACACTGATCTTCTGCATCGGTACCTGCGCTGATGCTTGGACTGCTGCCTCACATCCCCGACACTGCTGCTTCATGTACTGTTGCCCATGACACTACAATTGCCACTGCTATATCTGTACTGTAGCTCCCTCTTAATGTGTTGCCCATGCTACCGCTAATAGTGTCACTACTAACTGTTGCACTATAACTCAGTTACCGAGAAGTAAGTACCTGTGCTGATGCTTGGCCTGCTGCCTCACATCCCCGACACTGCTGCTTCATGTATCGTTGCCCATGCCACTGCCACTGCTACATCTGTACTGCAACTTCCTCTCAATGTGCTGCCCATGCTGCCCCTAACACTATCACTGTTAACTGCTGCACTGTAACTCAGTTACCGAGAAGTAAGTAACTGACTTCTCCCAGTCGCTGACATCCCGATTCCAAGTCAGTCTGGAAGCCTCGTGATGTTGAAGCTGCTAACCCATGCTCCCTCTATTGCCATTGCGTTGCTGCAACCTCTTCTGTGCCTCTCGCACTACTACAACCTCTACTACGTTGCTACAGAACTCTGCACTCTAGCCCTGTCTTGCTGCTCCACCACACTTTGCTCCACTCGACACCTGTCATCATGCTACTGTCGTTAAGGGCTCCCATAGCCGGATGTGATCCAAGAGTTTGGGCACCTCAAGGATCCTGCCCTACTTCTGTAGTCTTTCGACTACAGCTTTATGTCACCCCACCTCTTCTCTAGAGGCGCATGAGCACTCATGGCACAATCGTCATCAGTTTCGACATCCTTCTCTGCCTTTGCTGGAGCTGCCTTTGAGTCAGAAGCTTTTACCTTGCCTGTAAGAACCGATAAACTGATGCAGAAAAAGACAGTAAGGAATTTAAAGCATGAACCTGTGACAAAATCAATTAACGGAACTTGTTGAGGTACCTACCTGTACTCTTGTAGTTGAAGATGCCTCCGGCTACGCTGCTCCAGTTACTGAGAGACTGAATCCTCCTAGCTAGACTAAGCAGAGCCTGGTTGCTCAATCCAGTAAGCTTCTTAACAGAAGCTGACTGTTCCCCCGTGCCCAGAACCTCAGAACTCTCAAGCTCTTTCAATGGTTGATTCCCCTTCTCCTTCCAAATTCTTCCCTTTTGTTTTTCGTCTGTCCCTTGCTCAACCCATGACCGGTGGCTTTTATCCTCTAGTTTGGCAGTGGCCGCCCTCCCACCTGCAGCTACCGCTCACCCTACTAATGCCACGCCTGCACCTACGTATCCCCTCCTGGTCTCGTTTCAGGTTGTGATGAATACGCCTTTATGTTTTGAACCATATGATATTTATTAATTGTTCTTTTAACATGACCATTACATTTGTATATATACGTACCATTAGAACATTATAATGTTATATATATTTTTAACATAACACATTGTTTTATTTATATTTGTTTTAATATAACATTTATAAACTTTATACTTGGATCTTTTTTTAATTAATTATTTATCTTAATATTTAACTTTTATTTTATTAATTTATTAATATAATTTTATCAATATTCTGGAGCATATAATATATATATAGTCCTCTTTGATCTAACCATACATTACGCAATATTGATGAATGAGTAGAATTTCTTTTCCAAGAAGGGTCATGGTATTTAGCACTTATAATCAATTTAGTATAAAATACTAGTGCGGTGTATGCGACACATGCATATGTAGCTATCATATGCATGTACCGTATACCTGCTATTATGCTTGCGTTCTTTGTATTTATAGATGGGTCGTTACATACACTCCCCCTTCAGAAAACTTCATCCTGAAGTTAGAGTTTTTATTTTATCTGATTACTTATGATAGTAATTAGTACACCTTTCGTAGGTTTGTAATTTTTTATTTTTATTTTTTTATTTATTATTTATTTTTATTTTATTATTATTATTATATTATTTTTTTTAATATAAAGAGACTATAAAATTAGAGTTTTAGGTTTACGATTTTAATGGTCATGCCTTGCTCTATCCAGGTTCCCAAGCTATTCTAAAATCATCCTATCCTTCCTAATCTCTTCTGCTCGCATCCTATCCATCCTCTACTGGAGTATGCCATGGTGTCAATTTTACTGACCTAACCATTCATAAACTCTAAGGTGACAACGTCGGTTATACCGACCTGATTCCGAGTAGGCATCCGGCAGTCATCATTGCACGTCTAGGGGAGCGTGATTCGCACAATCTTGCCATGACTCCAGGGTTCGGAGGATAAACGGTGGGCAACACCTCCACCCCTCCCAGTAGAATTAGGGCTAATACCCTGTCATAGAATCACTTTGAGCTTTAATTGTTCTGAGGTTCTGTCATCACGTGGTCATCCCGGTAACTGTTTATTATCTGCAATCACACACTTATCCATGCATTCGTAAAATGTGCATCAACATATTCAAAATAACTCATGCATTATTCACATATGCCACTACGTATAACATATTTGCCATATTCTATGCATGTTGTTTGACTTTCATTTAAAATGTAATTATTCCCTGATTTCTATTACATTGATCATATTGACATGTATAAATAAAACAGATTTATAATATCTTAATTTCTATCAGAAGTAAAATCATTTAACTGTCTTAAACTTTACTTTGACAACTATAATTTAGTAAGATCAACAACATATATCGTTTTGGTATCCATGTACCAGCAGAAGTTAAACATATATTATGTCACAAAATTTCACGTTTATATATAATCATCCAAAATGGTTATGAGTCTCTGATTGCAGTGAAGTAAATATATACTAAACATAGTTTAAAGTTCTTCAAAATTGACATAGATTAGGGTATCTTCGACATATGTCCTCTGTATTTTCCCAAGTAGCTGATCCAGGACTATACTTGTCCCATTGGACCTTAACTTGGTCAACCAGACGATTCCTGAGCTGTTGAACCCTACATTCCAGTATACGTAATGGTTCGACTGATACGACTCCCTCGTTCGATACCTGCAATTCCTTCCATTGAAGGTTATGAGATTGATTAGCTATATAATGTCTTAATACAGAAACATGAAATACATTATGAATTCTATGCAGGTGAGGTGGCAGGGCAAGACGATAGGCAACATGTCCAACTCCTTCCACGACTTTAAATGGTCCAATAAATTGGGGTGACAACTTTGTCCCTTTTCTGAATCGAATAGTACTTTTATTCAGTTTGATGTGGATGAAAACCTAACCCCCTACTTCATACCTCCTATCAACTCTGTGAGCATCAACATAACTCTTTTGTCTATCCTGTGCTTCCTTTAATCGTTGTCTAATTTGTCTTACTGTTCTTCCATTTCATGGATTAACTCTGGTCCTATTATCACTCGATCTTCTAACTTGTCCCAACTTAACGATGTTCTGCAAGGTCTCCCGTATAATGCTTCAAATTGAGGCATTCCAATCAAACTGTGGTAACTGTTATTGTATGCGAATTCGACTAAGGGTAAATACTTTTCCCAGTGTGATTGCTGATCCATAACATACATTCGCAACATGTCTTCAAGTACTTGATTTACTCTTTCTGTTTGCCTATCAGTCTGAGGACGGTAAGCAGTGCTTAAATTTAGTTGAGTTCCTAAGGCTGTGACGTAAACTTTCAGTTAGTCGTACAAACCCCTAGGTCAATTTTGCATTGATCCACACTTAAGCCCACGGATTGGAGTTCCCCTGAGGCCATTTCCACCTAATTGAAATCATTTTGTCTGCAAGCTGCCAACCCACATTTGTTTAATGCATACGACGAAATGAAACTATCTGTGGCACCAGTATCAAATAAGATTGAGTTTTATACCATTGATAATACCTGAAGATTCCACTACAGTGGATTGATGCGCTGCTTGGTTGTTGCTGACTACTGCATGAATTCTATGATTACCTCAATTGTTTGATATTGGTTCCTTTCCAGTCCTATGCAATATATTCGACGAAGCTTCTGGACAATCACGTTGAAAATGCGGTCCCCCACATCCCCAACAATTACGCTGCGTTGATCCTCTTGAATCAGGACGTGTATTTCTAGAGAACAAGCTTCGTCCTCTCATGTTGATTCCTCTCGAATTTCTTCCTCTACTGGCAGTCCCTCGAGATGTCCATGGACTGGTTTTTGATGATTCCACGGCTATAGTGTTTACTGCCATGGGAGCTCTTGTTCCTATATTTCTTGGGGTAAACCTGTTACCGTAAGGTGGCCTCGAGCTATCTCCTCTGAAGAAGTTTTGAGGAGTCTTTCTTGGAAATCCTGATTGTAAAGGTTCTGCTGGCCCTATATCTTTTTTGATTCCAAGGTGCTCTTCTGCATAACAACCACATTCAACCGCCTCAGCTACTGATGATGGTTTCCACATGCTTACCAAGGCTCTGATGCGAGGATTTAACCCAAATATGAAGCGTTCAGCTTGACGTTCATCAAAATCTAAGTAGTGAATGTATTTTACAAGCTCCATAAACCTTATCTCGTACTCTTCCACTATTTTATTTCCTTGAATTAATGTATGAAAGGCTCTGGCTTGTTGTTGAAAGTATGGAGGTAAATACTTTGCGCGGAATCTTTCCTCAAATAGTTCCCAAGGGACATTATCCGATGTAAGGTGCAGTTGCTTTTCCAGATTTCCCCACCAAATCAAGGCACTTTCCTTTAATTGAAATACAACAATTTTTGTTTTTGCCGAAGAAGAATATTCTCTTAATCTAAAGCATCTGTTCATTCCTTCTAACCATGATTCAGCGCGTTCACCTGCTCGACCTCCTGAGAATTTTGGGAGCCTAATTTTCTGAAGCTCCCTAGAAATGTCTTCTTTTGATCTTTTGGGCTCAAAATTCTTTGGTTCCGCTGAACTGGTAGCTAAAGGTTGAAATTCCTCTTTGGTCTTAGCCTTAGTTGATTCTTTTAATGTCTCCAATAGGGCTTCCAATGAGTTCATTATCACGGTCAACTCTGGTGCTGGGGCGATTGAGGTTGATAAAGGTCTAGGTGGTGACGATGGTGGCGATGGGGATGATGATGGCGACGGTGGCGACATTAATGGTGGTGATGCTGCCCGATCACGTCGTCGTCGCTCATATGTCCTTACCATTGTAATGTTTCCTGTATAATAATAAAATTCTATAAAATTTTTAAGGTAGACAATCGAATTTAACACATAATTTTCTTTTGCAACTTCACATTCATAAACAGGTATAGTTTTTGCTATTTTTATTTGCTAGGCAGATCTTACTGGTACCGAGGTCAAGGAGGGTGGTCTCGCGACCTCCTTGCCCTAATGTAGGGTATTCTATTCTAATACGAAATAATGCAGAAGTGTATGGTCATTAGCTCCTAAGGTAGATCATCTAAAATTTATTACTAAATAACATTCACAAAATGAAAATGTTAAATGCCTCGTTACAATGAACATCGGTAACATACCTGTCACACCTCAATTCAGTTATTACCTTTAAAGAAGGACATACATATGTATATTTTTGAAGATATTACCTAGATATGGATTAAACCTATAATATATATAAATGAAGGATTGTTCTAGTTCCATATCAGTTTGATCTTTAGCCGGGAAATTTACCATAGACATGTCATGATTAAAATCTAGAAGAGATACAGTTCAACAGTCTACCATACCATAAATGTAAGTTGGGGGGTCAAACTGAAGGGTAAATTCAGATCAATAGTCAAATTGTACATAAAAATGTAGGTTGTCAGGAGATTTGTTCATTGATTACTAGTCTTTCTATAACATTCTTGGCCAAAGGTTTGGCCAGAGAAACCCTCCATTCAGCTTTTCCCACTTAGTCTTTATTTAGTAATGGTGCTTGTCTATCTTAGCACTATTAAATACAATTTTAGTCAAGGGCGTTTAATATCCTAGGCTTTGCAACAACATGTTTGAGCATTTCTAAACCATATGAAGAATTACAGGTCTGATATTCCACTGCATGCATTCAGTCCCACAATCCTTTAGTCGAATACCAAATAAATTCAACTAAATATACTCTCTAACAGCCATAGTGTATCGAACACCTCGCGTGCTCTGGAGTAGCCTTACCCTAGCTGCGTCTCGGCACCCCTATGCCCCTGCTGCTCTGCGGCTCGAGGCTTTGGGCCCTCTGATCCCCTTCTCAACATTCCCCTTTGAGTTTGTTGGGTTGTGTTATATTCTTTCCACATAGTTAACAGGGGGTTTGAGGGGTACCCGTAACCCCACTTTATGGGGTCCGGGGCAGCGCCCCAGAAAATTTTGGTTTTAGACCCTATGTTAGGTTAGGCGAACCCACCTATGGTTTTGTGCATGATTTTCGCACATGTTTTTTGGACGCCATGGTTTTTGGTCCATGGTTTTGGACTCGATGGTTTTCGGTCCATGGTATTGGATGCTTTGGCATGTATAAATATGTATTGTAACATTGAAAGGA
>APFE030707664.1:113667-128334 GCA_000404065.3 Pinus taeda
AAAAATCAAGCTGGTAGTCTCGATTTTGAGATCCAGTGGGAAATCTCTGTGTATATGTGTTTTATGTGTTATGCTCTCGCATTTTTATTTTTCCTGTGATTTAGAATTCATATGCAGGTAATTTCTGTATGGGGTTAAAACCTACAGAGTTTCTGCGGTTCAGAGCGCCCGTCTTGTGCTGGGCGGGAAGATTAAGCCAGGCTCGCCCTCATGGAGGCCCCGAGCTTGCCCTAGGTTGGCCTGCCCTCTTCTGTCGAAGCTTTCTCTCGGCTCTTGGTCGACTTGCCGCAAAAGAAGAAGAGCGAAGCAGCCAAGTTTGTCAAGCAGCTGGAAGACATTCCTGAAATCTCCCTGCCGCCAGAGAGCCCGATTCAGGTTGCCCTCTCCTTGGCTGAGTGGGCTCTTGTTGGTCAGTTCACCAGTCTATGGCCTTCTCCTAAGACCACTGAGTCCTAGGTAAACAGGAACTGGGCTCCTCTGATCAAGAGCAGCGTCACCTTTTACTTCTTAGGTCGAGGGTATTTCCTTTTCGAATTCACCTCAAAGGAGGACAAGGATCTGATTTTCCAGAATGGCCCCTATTTCATGGGCCCCCAGGGCTTGTACCTCAACAGATGGACCCCAGATTTCGACCCTGCAGTCGATGTCCCTTCGGCGGTCCCTATTTGGGTCAGACTTCCTAATTTTCTAGTCCATTGCTGGAATTGGGACTCGTTGAAACACATCGGAAATGCCCTTGGGAAGTTCATAGATAGGGCAAACAACAAAGATCAATATGATTGCGCCCGTATATGCGTAAAAGTAGACCTAGAGGTGGGTCTCTCGGAAGCCATCAAAATCAAAGTAGGAAGCTGGTCCCATCTGCAGAAGTTGGATTACGAGCAACTGCCTTTCAAATGTCGAAAATGCCATGTCTACGGACACTTCGCCAGAGGTTGCCCAACCAGTGTGGAACCAGAACAGGGTAAAGACGAAGCTTGGAATTAGGTCAAGCGCACCAGGAAATCCCAAAAGCAGGCTGGTCCAAACGGAAGAGGTCCACAGGCGCCCCCTCAGCAACCCCCTCCCAGAAAGGATCAAGAAAACAAATTTGCCCCTCTAAGCTCGCAAATAGAGGAACCTCAGGAACCAGAAAAACAAAAATCAACCCCTCCCTCTAAAGCCCCCAAAGGTTCTGGAAATGTAGTTGATCAAGCTGGAAGGGGTGTTCCAACAACAGAGGCAATGGCTGAAAGTGGTGTTCTAGCAATAGATTTGGCAATGGCTGAGAGCTCCAAAGGAAACACTATTGCAGCAGAGGAATAGGAGCATGAATCAGAGTGCTCGGAGGAAGAAGGGGAAATAGGAGAATCCCAAGCTTTGATAAGGAGATCCACAAGAGGCCGCAAATCAGATCGGGAAAAAAGAGAGTAGGAAACCTTCAAGGATAAGCTTCAAGGTAGCCAGCCAACTCTTGAGAAGCTCCTAGCATCAAAAGCAAAGATGGCGAGAAACCAACCCCAAGGCTCCAAGGGAGCCAACCAGAAATATAAATGACGAAGATAGTCTCCTGGAACTGTAGAGGTATGAGGAGCAAAATCAAAGAAGAAGCCATCAGAAGTTTAATAGGAACAGAAACTCCTGACATACTTCTCATTCAGGAGACCAAACTGGAAGACTCCGTCTTCCTTTAGATAAGCAAGAAACTTTGGAGCAAATGTGAAGTGAAAGCTATCTCAGCTAGAGGGGCTTCCGGTGGCTGGCCACTCTTTGGAACACTAGCAAATTCTCTTTTGTTTCTGAATCCCTCAATACTCACCGGCTGCTCTTAAAATTGCAGCACTTAGACTCAAAAGAGATTATCAGCCTCTTCAACGTGTACATCCCTGTGAACGCTGTGGAAAAAAATACCTGCTGGGACACCATAAGAACCCAAGAAGATGTAGTCAATCTGGAGAATATCATCATAGCAAGAGATCTCAATCTTACTCTCCTTTCAACAGACAAGAGAGGAGGCAGCATTGTTCGAGATCTGGCAAGGGAATGGGCAGAGGACCTTATGCAGGACTGGGACCTCCTGGACATCAAGCCAATCTCGGGTAAGTTCACTTGGACTAACAAAAGAATTGGTCCTGGCCATTTTGCTACTAGATTGGATAGATTCTTAATTCAAAGCTCTTTTCTTCTGCTTGGGTTAGAAGCTAGAGTTCACGTTCTCCCTTGCAGCACTTCGGATCATAAACCCATCAAGCTGGAACTGGTGTTTCAGCTTGACCTTGGTCCAATCCCCTTCAGCCTGCTCTGGCCTAATGAATCAGACTTCATGCATTTAGTTAAGGACATCTGGAGGCAGCTAGTAAAAGGCTCCCCCTTTTTTGTCTGGGAGGAGAAGCTCAGAAGAGTGAAAAGGGCTTTAAAAAGCTGGGTCAAAACTCTACCCAATTCAGCAAACGAAAGAAAAATTCTTCAACGCAGTCTGGAAAGTCACCACCTCCAAGCTGAAACTGTTGATATAACAAAAGAATTTCTAGACAAAGAAGCCCAGCTCCAGCAAAACTTCCACAAGGCTTGTCTAGCAGAAGAAGAGTACTAGAGACTTAAGTCACTAGTCTTTGGCTTAAAGCAGGGGACAGGAACTCTTCCTTCTTCCATAAACAAGCTCAGGCCAGGAAATGCACCAATGCCATTTTCGAAATTAAAGATGGCGCTATTACTCATGAAGATAATGCAAGCATCAAAAAAGCTGCCTCCCTTCATTTTGAAAGCCTTTATAGTGAAGATAAAAATCTGGACCAAAGCTCTGATATGACTGATGTGGTTCCCTCCTTGATTACTGTTGAAATGAATCACCTTCTTGAAGCTAAAGTCACTAAGAATGAAGTCAAGGTTGCCCTCTTTGCCATGGACCCGGATAAAGCCCCTGGACCGGATGGTTTTACAGCCAGATTCCTCCAATCTTGCTGGCAAATTGTGGAAAAAGATCTATACAAAATGGTTATCAAGTCCCAAGCTTGCCAGAAAATCGGAGGCAACACGAACACTGCTTTTCTTGCTCTCATTCCCAAAGAGAAAGGAGCCAATACTTTCAATAGGTTTCGTCCGATATCGCTATGTAACATCGGTTATAAACTGATTACTAAAGTTATTGCTAACAGACTTAAGCTCATCCTCCCCAAACTCATTCCGGAAAGCCAAGGAGAATTCATTCAAGGGAGACAGATAGTGCACAACTACATGCTGGTCTAAGAGGCAATCCACTGAAGTATGAGTCGCAAGGAAAAAGGTATGGTTGTCAAACTTGATTTAGTGAATGCTTTTGATAGAGTCAAGCATAGTTTTCTGCTGAAAGTCTTACACAAATTTGGATTTGGGGAGAACTTTATAAATTGGATTCGGGCCTGCATTTCGGAGCCTTGGATCGCTCCTTTAGTAAACGGTAGAGCTGCTGACTTTTTCATAGCCACGAGAGGGCTCAGGCAGGGGTGCCCACTCTCACCCCTCCTGTTTGTTCTTCAAGCCTCTGTCCTCAGCTTCTATTTAGAAAAAAAAATGATGGATCAAGAAATTGTTGGCCTCTGTATAGCAAGAGCTGTTAAAAACATCAACCATGCCCTCTTTGCGGATGACACCTTGTTATTGGGAGCCGCCTCTGTGCTTATAGCCTCCAGATTTAAAGGAGTCCTGGACGAGTTTTGTTTGATTTTGGGAAGCAGTTTAAACAATGGCAAATGCCATATCTATTGCTGGAACACCACTTCCAGCATGCTCAATTCCATTTCCAAAACCTTTGGTTTCGCAGCCTCCTCAAACTGGACTTCCTTCAAGTATTTGGGCCTTCCTGTCTTTCTTAAAAGAGCCTTTAGCAGAGATTGGCTTCCCCAACTGGAGAAATTCAAGAACAAGCTGCTTGCCTGGGGCTTTTCCTGGCTCAACATTGCTGGTAAGTGTGTCCTCATTAAATCTGTGCTTAACAGTCTTTCCTTGTTTCAGTTTTCTGTTCTTCTTTCTCCCTCTGGGATTCTCAGAAAAATGGAGGAGATCATTAGGAAACTTTTTTGGAAGGAGGGCAAGCAAAATGAAAAAAAGTTTTCGTTAGTCCGTTGGGATTCCATCTCCAAACCGCTCTTGGAAGGAGGCTTGAATTTCAAAAATCTTGGAGTTCAAAATATTGCCATGGGGGCTAAGCTCATTTGGAGGATTATAGCTCCGAACCCTGGCTGGGCACATCTAGCTCTTTGGAAAAAATGTTTTAAGGGCAAGCGCTCCCGCTATCTAGACCATCCTCTGTCGCTTCTGAATTCGCTCTTCCAGAAGCTCTGTTCAAAAGCTTGTCCGCTTATAAATACTCATTCCTACTCGGTTCCTGGCAATGGAAAAAGGATCAACCTCTAGACAGACATAATTATGAACAAGGAGCCGTTGGGAGACTGCCCCTCCCTCCAAGGGTTGCGCAGGTGGATGACCGATGCTGGTATGTTTTTCCTGTGGGATATCTCAGTCTGGCAGGAATCTCGCTGGGCTGGATGGAAAATTGAAACACCCCCAGACTTGGCTATAGAACGCGAGGAACTGCTCTCCAAGCTTCACGGATTGGCTCCATCGCGGATGCGAAGCAGGGATTTTAGAGGTTGGGGTGTGCAGGCTGGTGGTTATTCCATTCCTCAGGGATACGCCAAGCTGTGCGAGCGCCCCCATGTGGCCATGAATCCAGAGCCTTGGAAAGGGATTTGGTACCACCATTCGCTGCCAAAAATTGATTTTTTCAATTGGCTGTTATGCCATTCCAAAATCTTGACTGACGACAATCTGCTGAAGCATGGCTTCCACGGCCCTTCAAGGTGTAGTCTTTGCAAGGCAAACCAGGAAACCGTTTCACATTTGATGCTAGATTGCTCCTTTACTTTGCAGATCTGGTCCGTGCTGCTGGATACTCCAAGTCCCAGATTCGAGTTGCCTTCCTCCACTGCTGGTTTTTTTGATAGATGGCTGCAAAGGTACCCTGGTCCTCCTCCAAAAAACAAAACTATTAGAGCGACTTGGTTAATCCTCCCTAAAATTATCTGCTGGCAAATCTGGCTAGAGCGAAACAAAAGGATTTTCCGAAACTGTGAGCACGACGTCAAGCTAGTGGCAATTAAAATAAAATGCCAGTTAAAAGAGTGCCTGAGAGACCTCAAAGATGATTTAAATCTCACCTAGCAGGATAAAAACTGGGGCTCTTCTCTCGACCTACAGCTCCAAAAATTGGTAAAGAGTATCCCCCTCATAAAAGTTTGGCAAATAAGGGTTACAACAAACGAGCTCTAGGGATGGATTGCAAACCAGCAGAGGTACTCCTTATTATTTGACGGGGCTGCTAAGGGCAATCCTGGAAGAGCTAGTGCTGGGGGAGTTATATTAAACTAGGATCCTCAGCTTCACCTGGGGCTTGGGCATTGCTTCCAGCATCCAAGCTGAGGCTTTGGCTCTTTTTCAAGGACTCAAGATTCTGAAAGTGTTGAACATCAGGGAGGTCAATGTTATTGGAGGTTCTCAGGTTATTATCAACACTATGGTGTCTCGTTCTAAGCCAAAGGACCTAAGGCTAGCAAAGCTGATACACAGAATTTCAGATCTTGGTGACTTTCCAGAATCTAAATTTCTATCATGTGTTGAGAGCCAATAATAAGGAGGCGGACACTGAAGCTAACAAAGTAGCCCTTCTTACGATTGGTGCTCTACTCAGAGGCGGACAGGAAATATGGGAACCAATTCCTTAATTTAGATCATTGTCATGTGTTATTGCTTTTTGTTAAATCAGTTTGTTTGTACCCACAAGCTTGGGAAAATTTCTGAAATTGACCATATAGTTGTAGCTAAGAAAAGATGTGAGCTAATCATAAATGTCACGGTTTTGCAAGGCTGTTTGGCACTTATCGTTTCAGACTCACCCTTTGTAATCCGCTCTTTGGCATTAAGGCCAAGTTTCTCATATATCCACTACCCGTTTCTGTAAAAAAAACAGCCATAGTGTATTTATTAAAACAAATAAACAATTGCATACAACATCTCGTATATGTGTTATGAGTTTTTAGTTGGCACTGAATGCAACTTTCATGCCTGCAAGATGCATATGAGGAGTTATTGTTGTTTTGGAAATGACTATTAGTGGATCGAGAAGAACCAACCAGCCATCGATTGGACATCAATTCTATTGGAAATGATGTGTTTTAAATGAACTTCATTACTATTTCTTGGCTATCATCTATGCATAAAGCATGAACAAGTATGAACAATTTTACGGGGCTGCACACCCATATCTGTTTGCATGGGTTTCCTATTACACATACGTAGTCGATTTCACCAAATCATCAAGGAAATGATACAAGGGTCCAACTCAATTAATGTAACCAAATCACGTTAGTTTTTTTGGAATATTCTAAATGTAAAACAGAAGATCAATTTATTTATGATGAATATGGCAAACGGCTAGTACATAACAAGATATTTTAACAGTAAAGACAGTTTTCAGACCAAACTAAAAATGCGGATGGCTACTAATATATCTGATCTCCAATAAATCAGTTTGTAGTGCCACATTTCGATCATTGAATAAGCATGGCAATCGCTCCCGCACCAGAGTTATAAGGAAAACTAGGCATAAAAGTTCTATCAAATTGTCTGTAAAGGATTCCCAATCTCTGGTTCAGTGTGTGGTACATACTGCAGACAAACTACAGGTTTCTGGGAAAAATTCTACTAAGTCTAAGAAACAATCTATGAAAGCAAGCGATCTGTTGATGTTATTGCATAATCAAGTGGCTGTGAGAAAGAAACAGAGAGTGCTAAAGCACCTTTGACAAAAACGAAAATAAGGATTGTGAAGAATCCATGATTGAGTCAACTGCACCAGACAAGGTGTTGGCTCGAAAAAAGAAAAAAAAAACATCAAAGGTTATTAAAAATTCAAATATGATGGAAGTTAATGCTGTTGGAGAAAATGAGCTAGTTAGCAATTTTGAACAACCATGGACAATGCTTGTTCACAAGAAAGTGCAACCTGGATGGGTAGCTTATAACCCTGCTATCATGAGGCCTAGCTCTCCATTGGACTCTGCAAACATAATAAAGATTATTTCTTGGAACGTGAATGGTTTGAGAGCCTTGTTGAAAAGGAAGAATGAGAACTCCCTTTTGCACCTTGCTAAGAAGGAAAACTTTATGTCTTATGTTTACAAGAGACCAAGTTGCAGGTTAGTGCCCAACACAAAGTTTTTCATTAATTGTTGCCCATAGAGTGGCTATATTCTTTGCTTTATGTTTAATCAATCTTGATGGTGTATCAAGTAATTTGATTGTAAATGATGTTTGGTATGGTTTCCCTATCATCTCTGAGGCATAAATTTCACTATCTATAAAGCAGCAACAGTTTAATGCGGGTCCTAAATGTTCCGTTGTGCATGTTGATGCCATTGTTAAATGTTGTATTGGATACAAGAAAAGGATGAAAGTGATGACATAGAAGGCAACGCTGTCTTAAACTCTGCCTGCAACTTTTGAAAATTCACTTTATTGGGCAGAGAAGGAAGTGTTGTCATAAGTCCCATCTGTAATTTGTGAAAATCATCCCTACTCAATATATGAGGCAAATGATGCACTCTTGTGAGATCGACAACCTTCATTAGTTTTGCCACTGTGTATATTGTAAGGCAGAGAAAAATGAAGAATCCCACCAAATGCATCCAAACATTGAGTGTCTCATTGTGGATTGTAAACATGCTGAGAAGAACCTGTTTGAGAGGCCATTATGATCTGTAATACCTCAAAATATATTCGTTATCCCGCAAATATTCGGGCAAAGCATGGTACTCCACAAGCTGATACTTGACCTTCTTCCATAGTCTCTTGGTCCTGTCGGGGAAAGCAATATCCCCATCATGATCCGCATGAGGATGACCTTCAGAGTTTCTTGAAACCAACACATCTCTGAACTTTAAATTCCCAGAATCAACCTTTGAAGAGCCCATTCTTTACCGCCCTAGACCTTAATCTCGGTACTTGTTAATGAAGTCCACACCAAACGAATCTCGTTTCTATTCTCCAATTGAAGAATTGATTCAGATATAAAATAAAATATTTGTATGCCCCAAAATTGAGTTAGGAAAATTTTCTGGACTGGCCCAGATTAGAATTTAAAAAAAAATCAGTAAGAGTTCTGGAACTGATTTGAGCAATTGTGAATCTGCTTGGTATGCTTTGAAGAATAAAATCTGGACTGAATTGGGTAAATATCTAACTCTCCTGGGCTTTAAAAAGCCACAAACAACAGGATAAATATATATATGTGATCAAATATATATGTCCAAATATAGACGCAATACTCTGTTTGGGGTTTTTTTTTTTTTTTTTTTTTTTTTTTAATTTTAATTTTTATTTTTAATTTAGAAGTGAGGAATGGAATTGAGGATATATCAGAACAATATCCAATTCCAGTTATATTGGTCATAAATAAAGATATTCTAGTAACCTAAAACCCAGGGAGAAATTGTAATGGACAACTACTATTAACAGAGCGAATTGTTAAGTAGAAATGGGGCTTTCATAATAATCAAATTTCAATTACATTCTTTCCCAAATACGAAAATGGACTGAAATTTTAGACAGAGAAACCATGGGTTTTTCTGATGGTGGTATGCTCGGTGGCAACGGTATTGAATAATTCAAACCAATCTCCGAGCTTGCCGTTTTATATGCCGAAGGGTCCGACCTTTGGGCACGCAATTGAAAAAACTGCGACCAAAACTAAGGCGAGATATTTTCGGCGAAGAAAATTTATTGGATCTCCTAAAGGGAATCGGGAGATACCGCAACTCGAACTGCAGCAAGATCAACTTCTCGTCTAGAAGTGGAGATTCGAGAATTGGGACGATGGGGTTTTCTCTACTGTTACGATGACATTTGAGGAACCAGAAGTAGGGGTTACCATAGTGAAGCTTACACAGACCGCAGCGCAGGGCCTATGAGGTCGAAAGGGTTTGAACAACCCTCTGATACCATATGTAAGAACCGATAAACAGATGCAAAAAAAGACAGTAAGGAATTTAAAGCATGAACCTGTAACATTTCAACAGAAACCTGACAAAATCAATTAACGGAACTTGTTGAGGTACCTGCCTATACTCCTGCAGTTGAAGATGCCTCCGGCTACGCTGCTCCAGTTACCGAGAGACCGAATCCTCCCAGCTAGACTGAGCAGAGCCTGGCTGCTCAATCCAGTAAGCTTCTTAACAGAAGTTGACTGTTCCCTCGTGCCCAAAACCTCAGAACTCTCAAGCTCTTCCAATGGTTGATTCCCCTTCTCCTTTCGAATTCTTGCCTCTAGTTTTTTGTCTGTCCCTTGCTCAACCCATGACTGGCGGTTTTTATGCTCTGGTTTGGCGGTGGCCACCCTCCCACCTGCAGCCACCGCTCAACCTGCTGATGCCACGCCTGCGCCTATGTATCCCCTCCTGGTCTCGTTTCAGGTCGTGATGAATACGCCTTTATGTTTTGAACCATATGATATTTATTAATTGTTCTTTTAACATGACCATTACAATTGTATATATACGTACCATTAGAACATTATAATATTATATATATTTTTAACATAATACATTGTTTTATTTATATTAGTTTTAATATAACATTTATAAACTTTATACTTGGATCTTTTTTTTTAATTAATTATTTATATTAATATTTAACCTTTATTTTATTAATTTATTAATATAATTTTATCAATATTCTGGAGCATATAATATATATATAGTCCTCTTTGATCTAACCATACATTACGCGATATTGATGAATGAGTAGAACTTCTTTTCCAAGAAGGGTCATAATATTTAGCACTTATAATCAATTTAATATAAAATACTAGTGCGGTGTATGTGACACATGCATATGTAGCTATCATATGCATGTACCGTATACCTGCTATTATGCTTGCGTTCTTTGTATTTATAGATGGGTCGTTACATTGCCTTTCTTCCTAGGGCACTGAGATGAATAATGTCCTAGCTCCCCACAACTGAAGCACTTGACCTTGGAGATGTCCTTCTTCTTCCTCTTTTGGACCCCCTGTTGTCTCGTAGATGCTAGAGCCGCATCCTCCTCCTCCTCTTTCTTGACTCGAACTCCTTTACCGCTACTCCTCGCCTTAGTCAACTTCTTGATCTCTTCCTGTCGAAGAGATGCCCACATCTCCTCCCAATTGGGGAGAGTCGCTCTGCGCAAAATGTTTTGGAAAAATGTCTCCCAGTCCTTGGAGATTGCATTCAAAGTAGTTCTGACCATAAATTCTGGATCCGGTGTAGACCCCACAAAAGTAAGCTGGTCGCGAATTCCTTGCAACATGAGGAGGAAGTGATCTATCTCCTCTCCTTTCATGAGGAAGAAGTGATCTATCTCCTCTCCTTTTTGCATCTGATATGACCTCAGCCGATTCTCCAACATCATCTTCCGCTGCACGGAAGAGCCTTGGTATAAGGTGGTCAAGGCCTCCCACATCTCCCTTGCTCTGTTCTTCTCAGCAATACGTGGTATGACATGATCTTTGACCCTGTCTAGGATCATGCATTTCGCCTTCGCCTTGACCTCCTCATACTTCTCATTAGCAATTGGGTCAACTAGGATAGCTACGGTTTTCAAGGCATAATCCTTGATGCGATGTTTATCCAAGATTGCTAGGATCCTGACCTTCTAGATGACAAAATTGGAAGCCTTGTCCAATCTGTCTTGATCCCTCAATTCGTTCATTGCCATCTTTGCTCCTCTTTTAGACTCCCTTTGAGTCTCGACTTCCCACTTGGAAATCCTTCAGTCAACTGTCGAACCACTCCTCTCCAGCCGCTGCAACTTGGATCTGGACCTCTTGGCTAGAAATCCGTCGAGGTAGTGGTTCCCTCTACCTTGGTTTCGTCTCCTTAAACATTGATATGCTAAGACAGAAACAACGTCGCACCAGCTCCTCAAATCACAATTTGCAAATTTCCCTTAGCCCTGACAATTGAAGAATCTGAGCCCTTTAGGCTCTACGCAATCACGACGAAGGTTAAATTTGCTCCTCCGGCCAATTGCGTCAATCCTACCTGGCTGAGAAGGATGACATGGCTTCGCGTGAGCCTCTTCTGCCTCTCTATACCTCTATGCTGGCCCTTCTTTTGGCTTGAAATACTGACGCAGGCTCTTCTTGAGCCTCTGCGTCACCCTCTAAGCATTGCGTCACCTCTTCTCTTCCTGCTTCAGCTCCGGAATAACGCTATCTCTTGGGACAACTGCTTCTGTTGCAAATTTTTCAGATTTCTTCTATTGGCGTCTTCAGTCCTCCTGTGATTTGCAATCGCTCTGATACGATGTGAAATTTCCGAATTTAACACATCAGAAACCCCTACTGCATTATCTGGTTTATTATCTCCTACTTGTTCTTTACATTAACAAGTTATTTATATGCATAAATATCGAAATAAACACAATTTCAGCCTTCAAAAACATACACATCAACAACTAAAATAAATTGAGACAACACAAGGGACACCATTATTTTTGGACAATCGTCCCCAGAAAAACCCAATGCGGGAAAACAATGCAACAGATATGAGGGTGTTAGATCTAATACTTTTGTGATCCATAATGTTGATATCAGTCTTTCGGATTAATCACATTGTTAGGATTGGTATAACAGTATCTCCATGCCAATTCTCATCACTTCCCTGCTCAAAAATTCAGGGTTCTAAGCACTCTTTCTACCCGCGCTCTAAGAATCTCCGATGATATCCACCTTGATCAGGAGAAATCTCATCTTCTTGAAGTTTTTAAAAATAATGGGTATAGCATACCCAAGAGCCTCAAGGCCTTTCACAAAGCTAGCAAAGCCCCTAGAGTAAAACACGCTCATGCTGATCATATCTTGAAGGTTCATCTCCCGTATATCCAAGGAACCATGAAAAGGATTGCCCATATTCTTAAAAAGATGAATGCCTCTTCTTCTATCAAACCTCTCCAAACCATTAAAAATTCCCTTAGATCCATTAAGGACCCTATTGACCCTAAAGACACAAAAGGGGTCTACCTTATTCCTTGCTCCTGTGGTATCCCCTACATTAGAGAGATAGGTAGGTCTATTAAGTAGAGAATCGGTGAACATGCAACTGACATTAGACACAATCGCTCTCGCACATTAGCCCTTGTTGAACATGCTGAGAAATCGAAACACCATGTCTGCATTGAAGAATCCAAATTCGTTGCTAGGGTTGATCATTTCCACCACCAGAAACTTTGAGAAGCGATTGAAATAGAGAGGCATGCCAAAAACCTTAATAGGGATGATGGCTGGAAATTAAGTAAACGCTGAATTCCAGCTCCTCTCCTCTTGACTCTTTCTGATCTAAACTTATCCTAGCTTTTAATAATTATCTCAGCCATCCTCCTTTCTTAAAGAGATTAGTTTTCCTCCAACAAATTATAGTCTTTTTATTTTATTATAAAAATAAATAATATTAAATTAAAATATTAAAATAATAATCTTAATATTATTATCTCCATAAAATATACAAGAATACCATAATATATATGATGAATTATATTTGTAGTTTTCCTCTAACAAATAATAAGCCTTTTTATGTATTATTAGAGAAATTATAATATTAAATTAATAAGTGAATTAAAATTTATTTCTATCAGTTAGTCTTAACCCAATTTATCTCGATAATCAACCCTAACAAAATTATAGTATTAAATTAATTATTTATAGATAATATTACTAGTGACATTTAACTTAGATTTTGAAAAAAATATTAATTAATTCATAACATCTAGTTTCTAATATAAACAATTTAATGATTCAAACCTAACAAACTATATTATAAAAATAATTATTTCTAGATAATATTATAAAATTTTTCTACGTAATATTATTATAAATTTAATATTAATTATCAATGTATAATATGGAAATGAAATATTTATTTATTACATAACATCTAGTTTCTAACCAAATTTAATATTATCAATTTGTAATATCGAAATGAAATATTTATTTATTACATAACAACTAATTTCTAACTAAATTAGTAAACAATTTAACAAATTACCTAACAGCTAATTTTCAACGGCCAACTCTAGGCAGTGATGCATCCTTACTATTTATTCCCTCAGATCTATTGATTTCTCACCTTGTCCCTAGGATGAACCACATTAGTTGGTTTGAAACGTCGACCCAATCCTAACGATGTAATTAATCTGAAAGACTGATATCAAGATATGAGGGTTTTATTATTATGCAGTTTTCTGAATACAACTAGGGTGCCAGAAATGGCTCACCCTTCAGAGATTATCATCGGTAGAAGTACCTTTCTTTGGAGATAGATATTCCGACTAATCAACGACCAGATGATTGGCCCCACAACAACTTCTACTGTTCCTTAGCTGGACATTGAAAGCTGCACCAAGCTATTTTCTAGAACTGCATCACCCTCCAGGGATTGCGTCACCCTCCTACGGCTCTGCATTCGCTGATCAACTCCCAGTCTGGCCCACGAAATCACCTCAGCGCAGCCCAGGGTTGCGGGGGAGCGACTCCCCCCCCTTGAACCTGCTCCCGAATCATGCTCCCTTTGGGAGTGACTCGGGAGCGACCATGGAGTGCGCTCCCGCATGGGAACAAATTTCGGGAGCGAAATTTTCTCTCCCTAGCCTTTTTTGCAATTTTTTTTTAGTAACATTCCAAATGCAATTTTTTTCAAAAAAATAAATAATTTTTTAGTGGGGCAGCCTAATTATCAAGCCTATGGCCCTAGTATTGATACACGATTCATAGTAAAAGTGACATTCTCCTTAATCTTCATTTTCATCATTTAACTTAAATTTTTAACATTACCATGAAATGACTAAGGATGTTTGAGAGTGGTTCCAACCTCATTGGATTTCAAATGGAGAAAGTAGAATTTTAAATTTCATTCAAAATCCAACAAACTTATCAGTTTTTCAGGATTTCAAGATTTGGGGGATTGCAATGTTTCCATCGGATTTTGTCATGTATTAGAGTATGGAACTCGTATTTAATGAAATGCGTCAATCCCTCTATGTACCTTGATGATAGTGACATTGATTGTCGAACTCCTCTACCATCACTCGAACAAAATCTTGACTTGACATGCTATGTTTTTATCTATTTTATGTTAATGAGGGTGATATTAATGACAAAGATCTTGATTTTCCAACAAGACTAAAAAATTAGACATTTCTCGTAGCGGCAAGAGGCCCAAGCATTAGCAATAGATAATATATTTACTTGTCTTTTCTAGTTTCTAGTATATTTTATCACTGTTGACTCTTTCATATTTATTATGATTTTTTGTAAACAATATATGACAATTTAAGTTTGAAGTTTGAAGTTGGCAATTATAACTCATTGGTAATGAATTATGAATATGATGCTTCGTGAAATTTATAAGTTGTTTCATTTCATTTCATTTTATAACATTTCATTTCATGTTTGATATTATTTGTTGTAATGGTTACACTTAGCTTACAAGTACAACTTTGGTGATCAATAATGATAAATGTTATGTTGAAATTTGGTACCGGAGGATAGGTGGTTCCCTTAGGCTTTGATCTTTGGCCTAGGGAAAAGTGTCCAAAAGATTTTAATTTTTCTCCTAAAGTGAC
>APFE030707664.1:128354-144363 GCA_000404065.3 Pinus taeda
TTAATATTAATTATCAATGTATAATATGGAAATGAAATATTTATTTATTACATAACATCTAGTTTCTAACCAAATTTAATATTATCAATTTGTAATATCGAAATGAAATATTTATTTATTACATAACAACTAATTTCTAACTAAATTAGTAAACAATTTAACAAATTACCTAACAGCTAATTTTCAACGGCCAACTCTAGGCAGTGATGCATCCTTACTATTTATTCCCTCAGATCTATTGATTTCTCACCTTGTCCCTAGGATGAACCACATTAGTTGGTTTGAAACGTCGACCCAATCCTAACGATGTAATTAATCTGAAAGACTGATATCAAGATATGAGGGTTTTATTATTATGCAGTTTTCTGAATACAACTAGGGTGCCAGAAATGGCTCACCCTTCAGAGATTATCATCGGTAGAAGTACCTTTCTTTGGAGATAGATATTCCGACTAATCAACGACCAGATGATTGGCCCCACAACAACTTCTACTGTTCCTTAGCTGGACATTGAAAGCTGCACCAAGCTATTTTCTAGAACTGCATCACCCTCCAGGGATTGCGTCACCCTCCTACGGCTCTGCATTCGCTGATCAACTCCCAGTCTGGCCCACGAAATCACCTCAGCGCAGCCCAGGGTTGCGGGGGAGCGACTCCCCCCCCTTGAACCTGCTCCCGAATCATGCTCCCTTTGGGAGTGACTCGGGAGCGACCATGGAGTGCGCTCCCGCATGGGAACAAATTTCGGGAGCGAAATTTTCTCTCCCTAGCCTTTTTTGCAATTTTTTTTTAGTAACATTCCAAATGCAATTTTTTTCAAAAAAATAAATAATTTTTTAGTGGGGCAGCCTAATTATCAAGCCTATGGCCCTAGTATTGATACACGATTCATAGTAAAAGTGACATTCTCCTTAATCTTCATTTTCATCATTTAACTTAAATTTTTAACATTACCATGAAATGACTAAGGATGTTTGAGAGTGGTTCCAACCTCATTGGATTTCAAATGGAGAAAGTAGAATTTTAAATTTCATTCAAAATCCAACAAACTTATCAGTTTTTCAGGATTTCAAGATTTGGGGGATTGCAATGTTTCCATCGGATTTTGTCATGTATTAGAGTATGGAACTCGTATTTAATGAAATGCGTCAATCCCTCTATGTACCTTGATGATAGTGACATTGATTGTCGAACTCCTCTACCATCACTCGAACAAAATCTTGACTTGACATGCTATGTTTTTATCTATTTTATGTTAATGAGGGTGATATTAATGACAAAGATCTTGATTTTCCAACAAGACTAAAAAATTAGACATTTCTCGTAGCGGCAAGAGGCCCAAGCATTAGCAATAGATAATATATTTACTTGTCTTTTCTAGTTTCTAGTATATTTTATCACTGTTGACTCTTTCATATTTATTATGATTTTTTGTAAACAATATATGACAATTTAAGTTTGAAGTTTGAAGTTGGCAATTATAACTCATTGGTAATGAATTATGAATATGATGCTTCGTGAAATTTATAAGTTGTTTCATTTCATTTCATTTTATAACATTTCATTTCATGTTTGATATTATTTGTTGTAATGGTTACACTTAGCTTACAAGTACAACTTTGGTGATCAATAATGATAAATGTTATATATTGAATTTTAAGCTTGAAACTTTAGATGATGAATCATGATTCTGAGACTCAATATGTTTTATTGTATGTTACTACTTTGTGGACGTTGTTGATTGAAGATTTATCTTCTAGATGATTGTTGTTATATTGTTCAATCTATGTTTTTTTTTATGTAATTCAGTAGTTTACATGTTTTGTTGACATAATATAAAAAATATAAAAATATATATATTATATAAAAAATGGTCTGGGATTCACTCCCAAACCAGGAGCTTTTGAAAATGTCGCCCCCACTCCCGTTTTCGCTCCCGCTCTTGTTTTTGCTCTTGCTCCCGCTCCCAAGCAACATTGGCGCAACCTCTTCAACTCAGCGTGAGCTTTACAACTCTCTGTGCTGCCTGCGTTAGCATCTGTGGCTTCTTCATCAGCCTCTTGGCCCTCTGCGTCCTCTGTGCTGGCCTCTTTAGCCTTTGCGTCAACCCTTGCTGCCTTTGCGTCAGCCTTCTTAGGCTCTGCGTCGTCTCTTTGGCACTTTCTCTGCCTCTCTGATATATATTCTCGGCCCCCTGTGGAACTGCCCCTCGCTGCAACAGAGGACTAACTCGATTTCTCAGCAAACCTTGCCCCAGAAAATCGAATTGACTGATCATCTTGGTGTTTCTCCAACTGACCCTCAAGCCTCTTCTTATACTTTTCCTGATGACAATTCAACGGTCGAGATTAAGTCCCTAATCAATGGCTAAAATTAGATTTGGCTTGATCCTCGTTATTTAGAACTTTCTCACCCATTTTATATTCATACACTTTAATATTTTAATTTTCCTAAGTTTAGACTTAGGAACCCCATTAAAAATATTAATTATTTTAATATCTCTCCATCCGGGTGGAATTTCCCCAAACGATTCTGGGTCTTGGAGATCTCATGTGCCTTAGTCTCTACACCAAATTTCATGGCTAGAGAACATCCGATGCCACCAAAAATCAACAAGATGTTTACATCATCTTGGGATTAAGGGGTAGCAGTACAAAGAGATAACCCGATGTTCATATAAACGATGAAGATCACTTTCATGTCTAAAGGAAGGTATGACTAAGCTCTACTTTAATGGGCTAAATATAATGCCTTTGTTGATGATGACTATAGGAAAGTGATATGGAAGGGTGAGGGCCTGAATCCTATCATGGTTTGGCTCCAGTACACTCAGGAAGATGAAAGCTCAATTTCATGTAGATACGAGAAAGAGGAGGAGCCATGCAGCTACTTGAAGATCTCCATGAAGGACTCGTAATTGATGCATTAATGAAGACACACTGGAAAACTTCTCAATTGAAAGGAAGTAAAAGAATCTCCTCTAATTTAGAGGAAGTAAGAAGTCTCCTTAAATGTTTGAAAAGGAGGAAGGATCTATTCCACAATCAAGAGGGAATTAGGATCTCCTCTCTAGGTTAAGAGGGAGTGATGTTAGAAATCATATTCTCTTCATGTGTCATGCACTAGGCCACGACGAACAACTGTACGTCTAAGTGAAGGCCATGGAGAGAGAATGGTGGATGAAGGATTGTATAAGCATCTAAGATTAATACTCCTTGAGGATATAAAATCCAAGATAGGAAGTAGTCTTGTTGACTGACACTCTTTGAGGATTGGACAGGTATCCAAGATAAGAGTGGTTGAAGAGGACCAATATTCCTTGAGGATTGGGAATCCAAGATAAGAATAGTCTTAAAAGGACTTAATTTGTGGACATCCAAATGGTGTATGTACCTTGAGAGGTAGTGTGGAGTCTCACGTAAAGCCTCCCAACATTATGCTATGATATAAATAGAGTTTGTCAAGTTAAGGCCTTACTATGTTGACAATGATGGTTATGATGATGATGCTTAAAGATGGCTTACCAATCCGACTCTTCTTATGAGAACTCTTTAGTTTGAGAAAATCCTTGTACTGGTGGTACAATTATGAATACCTCCCTAGTTAAGAGGGAGTGTTGGAAAATGTGACTAGTTTTGGTCTTCATAATTGTCATTATGTATATCTAATGTATCAAGCAAAAGAAGAAAGAAAAATATTATTTTCAAGCATGTGTTTCATGCTTCTCTTGATTGGTCACAACTAGGTTAAGCATGTTCTCCATGCTTCTAGGGTTTGTAATGTCATAAGAATAATTGTCATGAGTCAAGAGAGTCATTATCAATTGTATAATATCCCATTGGGTAAGTTGTAATATGTAAAAGTTTATTTTTGTATCTAGAAAGTCAAGAAGACCTCTAAGACCAAATCGACCCTACCATGGTGAAGTCGGCCTAGAAGAGGCCTATTCAACTCCTCAAGAAGACTATAAATAAGAGGGACTTTGACTCATTTGGATCACTCACTCACACAAGTTCGATTTGCAACAAGATAGGAAGAAAGAAGAAGGATAAGTCTAAGCGAAAAAAGAAGTCTTGGAAAACATCTTTTTTGTCCACACATTCAAAGTTGGCTAGGGTTTCTGTGTGAATTGCAGGGGTTGAAGTTGCAGGTTGATAATGCAGACCTAAAGTTGTAGAGCCAAGATTTTAACTGAAGCTACTTTGACAGAGTTTGACCTTCGCTAACTTTGAAAGAATTTGACTCATTTGGAGGAGATCTTGTTGGAGGGCTAACTCGGTGCTTGGAGGAGGTTTTGACTTTGGTCTTGGGGTCTTGGATTTATCTTTTGAATTGATTTTATAAGAAGAGAAGAGATTCTTTCTGGGTTTTCCCCTTAGAGGGGTTTTTCCCTGGTTTAGAACCTATATTTTATTATTTTGTGTCCACTATCTTTTATGATCTTCATGGTTTATGCTCTTGATAATTGTTTGATGAAAAGAATCTAACAAATAACAGTAAGAAGATAATAGAAGTTCAAAAGCTTTTATCAAGGATAAGGAGAATTTGTTTTAATAACTGCCCTAGTAGATTCTCCAACACTTTTCACTCCATTTAATTGTTGTAAATAATTGCTTTTTTACTCTTATTTTTAGTCCCCTTTCACTTTATTATCATAGTTTTTGGGGCTAAATTTGTCGCTGTCCTAAAATAGTCTATTGTTGCAAAGTGTAATTTCTTGATTGTATGTGTTTGGGGACCTTTTTGGAACCTTTATTGGTGGACCTAAGCCTCTAGAATACCCATAGGACCCTTTGAACTCAAATATGGAAATCACTTCCAAAATCCACCATAAACCCTAATTGATTGATCTCCTAGATTGGTCTTAATTGAAGTGGAACTCTTTGGGGGCGCTTGACTTGTTTGTTTGTGCCATTTTAGCCCTGAAAATCGCTGGGGAAACCTTCCTTTTGTTGGACATCCATCCTTCACGAAATTGCATTGAGTGGTTGCATAGTTGTGACACTCCCATTGTTTCTCATCATCTCGATCACTTAGTGAGGCTTTGCACTAAGATGCTAGATTTTGTTATAATGATATCTAAGGGGACACTTTTTTTCAATGGAATTAGACCCACTTTGTAGTTGGTGGGAAAGAAGTAGGCCCACTATGTAGTTAAAGAAAATGGATATAATAATGAAGGGTAATCAACATAGACCCAAAGGAATACGTATGAGAAAGTTAAAATATACATGAGTATCGTTATATGGAGATATGTTGGATGTTGAGTATTGTATTGTAGTAGTTATTCCTTGAATAAGTAGTATTTCTTGGTCCTGCCATGCCTTAAGGATTCTCTTTATATTCTTGTGGATATTATTATGTGGTTGCATTTTATTAATTTGAAGTTGAAGGTTTATTTGTTAACTTTTATCTACAAGGCTTATTGTAGGTTCTTTAATTGATTCAAAATAAGAATGTTCTTTGGAGGATGTGCTTACCATGTTAACCTCAACCGTGATGATCTTGTATATAAGTGGAAGGCTTTGTTTCTTAATCGATCATTTCAACTTCTACTTGAAACTTTGACTCAGTCTCTTGTTGGTCATCCATTTGAATTATCATTTCTCATAATTAATGAATTGAGGTTACAAGTCTTCCTCCTTTTTTTGACTAATGGAACCCTTTCCTCAATTGTTGATTCTCTTCATGAATTTGTTGGTTGATGGTGCACATTTTTTCATGCCTCTACATTTTTAAATCCTTATTGATTAGTTGATTTGCTATAACTCCTTATGATCGAGGATTCACCATCATAATATCAATACTATCCTTAAAGTGAGTTGGGTATCTTGAATCATTGTTTCTCAAAATGGATTTCTGAACTTAGATTAATTCTCTTTGGCTTGCAATGAGTTTTACACTTTGCTGTGTTGGTTTTGGATTCACTTTAATTATCTTATTACAACAAAGTTTACCACACTGTCTAAATAATAGTTGCAATACTTAGCTCTAAGGGTTAGCTCAATTGATCGAGTTCCCGTTGTTAAAGCGCCTTGCTAATGGGAGGTTGCGGTGTCAATTCTCCTCGATGCTCTTGGGGTTAGGCTCTGCTAATGAGCCGACGGGAAGTAATCCTTTCGAGTGGATCTACTCGGATAGTTTCCGAGGATGTAGCAGCCACTGATTTTCAGTGTTCAAAAAAATAGTTGCAATATTTGTTGATTTTTATTGTGTGAAGTCCCAAGAAAACCACAAGTGCATTGCAAAAATACGTAAACAAGTAAACAAATTCATCGTAGATATTTTTTAACTCTAGAGAAACTATTTATTTGGGGTAGCATCGGATGTGCTCTAGCCACGAAAATTGGTGGAGAGACTAAAGCACACGAGATCCCCAATACCCAGAAAGGGTTTGGGCAGATTCTAAACAGTTTGGGAGATATTAAAATAATTAATATTTTTAATGGAGTCCCTAAGTCTAAACTTAGGAAAAATAAAATATTAATGTGTATTAATATAAACTATGTTAGAATGGTCCAAAAGTCATGGATCAAGCCATATCTAATCTTAGCCATTGATTAGGGACTTAATCTCGACCGTTGATTTGTCAACGAGAAAAGTATAAGAGGAGGCTTGAGGGTCACTTGGAGAAAAAACTGAGCGAGACTAGTTAGTTCAATTTCTGGAGCGGGGTTAGCTAAGAAATTGAACCAGTGGTCTGGAGAGCAGTTAGGAGAACAAACTGAGCGAGACCAGTTAGTTCAATTTCTGGAGCGGGGTTAGCTGAGAAATTGAACCAGTGGTCTGGAGAGCAGTCAGGAGGTAGCAAGCATGGAGCAGAGAGACAGGAGATCAGCTCAGAGGTAGAAAAGGCAGACACAGGGCCAGAGGAAGCCACGCAGAGGCAACAGGGCCTGCGTCATCCACGTAGAGGCTACTGGAGTGATGCAGAAGGCCAAAGAGTTTGCAAAGAGTCTCAATAGGCTGACACAGAGGGTTTCAGGTCACATAGAGGTCAGTAGGGCTGACATTGGGTTCAAAAAAAGTGCTAGAAAATTTGTTTATCTGTGGGTAAGCCAGTTTGGCACCCTATTGTACTAGAAAATTGCTGAATAATAAAATCCTCCCTTGATGCACCTGTTTTCCCACATTGGGTTTTTTTCGGGGATATTAGTCCAAAATAACTGTGTCAATGTGTTGATTCTTGTTCATATGTTTGTTTCTGTATTTTGGTGTGATATCTGCAACAATATTTATTTTAATGTTTGTTGAAGTAATTTCACGAATAACTTATGGTGAAATAAGTAGGAAAAGTAAATCAGTTGTTGCAGTGATAGAATTTTCACAGAAACCATTGGGGAAATTCCAACAGGAGAAAGATGCTTCATTCCGGGTCTCATGATGTACTGGATTACATTACTAATCTGCAAATTGTTGCGGATAATCCTTTGGAACAATTTATCACATGAGATCTTATAGTGCATTGTGAAATCTCTTATATATTGTATTTTATGTGAAACTTCCTTGAACTGCAATAATTGAGTATTATTCTCCTAATTTAACATTTTATTTATCTTTTGTTAAATTATTAACGACAAATAACAAATAAACCACGTTGCAATTCTTCACCAATAAAAATATGCTGCGGAAATAAAATAAGAATTGAGAAATAGATGCACACACACAATAAAATTGACATCATTATCTTGGACTAAACGTCCACGGAAAAACCCTGAAGGGAAAACTGATGCAACATATGAGGGTTTTATTATTATGCAATAGGTATAGATAATTGCAATTGGATGCCCAATTGGCAATCCTTTGACAATTTATCTCCACTGGAAAAATACTAGGAAAATTCTTTTCCCTCACAACTACTCGATCTGGCCTCTCTGGCAAACTCGCACTTCCCATCTAATTCGCTTTGCTAGTTTGGAAATGCGCACTTCTTGCTAGAAAAATTTCGTGCTGCCTCCGGAACACATCCAGATGAGTCGTCATGCCTCTCTCTGCCTCTGGAAACAATTTGCTAGGCCTCCCAAGACTAGGTCTGGGCACTAGTAATCGAATCAAACCTCCTTCATACAACTCGCACAGGGAAACTAGGCAACTCACATTGTAGAATACAATCTCCCTGCTAGATAATTCGAATTCCCTTTTCCTCCTTCGAAAATTGGAAAACCTCCTCAGAATTTCTGTAGAAATTGAAAAATTCACCTTGTTGCAAACCCTTGCTGCTCTCTTTCCCTGGCTCAAACTGCGCCCTCATTGAAAACTGCGAACTGGGTGTGTTGAACTGCCTTTCACAACTGATCACACTGATGCTATCTCCAAGCCCTTCGACTTGTTCTTATAATCTCTTTTGAGATTCATAGCTTTAGGGGTACTCCAAACCCTAGGGTTCAGGGTTGTGGAGGAATTGGCACCACAAAAGGTCTTTGTGGGCTAAGAACCCAAGAGGTGGGCTTTGCACCCAAGCTTGCGAGTGAAACCATGCATGAATTTGCACAGTTGGCACTTGGAGATTGTAGGGCACTGTTAAAGGAGAAAAGGACCACTTGAAGCACTTAGAGAGGCCTTATGGATTGAGAGAATAATTTTTATATGTTTAAAGTGGGCTAATTGTTCTAAAATTTAAGTTGGCCTTAATTGAAGAGACCCCTCTTGAAAGGGCTAGACGTTGCCCTAAGGAAGCATATAAATAAGTGACAAGGGAACCTCATTTAGCAAATCACCAAGATCTAATTCATCATAGTGAAAGAGCATCTTGTATGAGGTAGCTGCAACCATAAGGAGGCCTAGCAAAGTTAACGAGAGGGTCTGTTTGACGTGTTTCTTCTTGTGACTGCTGAGATGAGTTAGTAAGAGTTGGCAGCGAGTGAAGAAGGCAATTATGGGCACACGTTTGTGTGGAATAATTCTGTGAACAAGGTCGAAGGTATACATGGCTATTTCAGGAAGGTTCGAGGCCTATTTGAGGAGCTATGCTATGGCCAGAACAAGAGAAAATAAGGCTACATGCACCTAGAAGTATAGTGCTGGTTGGATAGGCCTTGTAGGAGGGAGAGAGAAGTGTTTTGAGGACTGGTTAAGGGTTGATCTGGTGCCCTAACCAAGTCGAAAAACTATAGAACAAGTGTGCTCAGGGCGTGTTGCAAACATTTGAAGAAGAAGTCTTCAAAGAGGAATGTATGCCATTCAAAGTTGGTGAGTTTAGCAGGGTGATAGTCCAGGGTGGACAGTTCTGTTTGGGCATCTCAAAGAGCATATTGGAGGGCTATAGGAAGGTGTCCTCTATTCCCAAGTACAGTCACTTAAGGACTTTAAGGACTGTTAGAAGGACAAAGAAAGAGAAGCCTAGTGGTTGATCCCTTGAAGGAAGAAGTGGAAACCTAAGAGGGCTAGTGAGTCAACCCTAAGTTAACAATTGGAGAAGGATGTTTGATAGTCATAGTAGGCAACCCTCCATGCTCTAAGTTTTCTTCATTGGAGCAACACAAGAAGGTAGTAGAGGGTAGAAGTCCGTAAGAGCTAAGGAGCAACAATGGGTAGTCTAGGAGTTCACAAACGACGAAGTTGTGAATAACTCACAAGAAGACCCTATGTGTGGATTCATTAATGGACTAATGATCAACTAGAGGGTAGTTGGCGAGCTGTGTTCAGTGACCTAAAGGTGCAAGATTGATTGATAGACGTAGAGCTACAGATCGGGAGCAAAAGGATCGGCTGATGTGTTCAAGACATGTGGATTGAAAGGGTTGCAGGGTGCTACATCGGCTAGTAGGTCAAGTGTTGTCTTGTTTAGGGTAGATTAGTTGTCGAAGGGCTGACTTTAAACCCTAGATGTATATTCTTATATCAATGATTGTATGAGGGCCATTATACCTGGTGTGAGAGCCCTAGATTGTTGTATTAAAGTTTATTAATATAACGAAGTTGGGTTGAAAAATTGTAAAAAGTTGTCTATTTGTGCACTGGTTGATTTACTGCTTTTTATATTCTGCTGTGCAAAGTAGTTTGTTGTGGCGTTTGAGTTGGTAGTGTAAAAGATTCTAAGACTCTAACCTAGATTCTCTAGTGCTGTGGAAAAACATGGTATCGGAGCTACTTTGAAGGGCCAGTGAAACAGTGTGCATAGCGAAGCAACTTAGAGGGAGCTGAGATTGTCTAGATTATGGAGCAGAGGTTTTCGCTGAAGACATGAAGATGTGGTCTTGATTGGATTGACATTGAGATAGGCTAGGAGTTCTGGTGGATTGGTGGAGAACTTGGTGAACAACAATTTTTTGTGTGGTAGGTTGTTGATCATGGACTTCCTTTGACTTGGAATGGATTGTTGGGACAACTCGAGGATTGTTTTGGCATGAATGAGATTGGTATGATCGAGATTGCTTCATGTGATGGACAACATGTTGGCAGGCTAATTTCTTCTTTGGGCAATGATGTTGCATGTCTGAGATTGGAGGGATGAACACGTGTTGTGTTTGACCCAGGAGGATCAGTGCTTGTAGGAATGGGTTGCGGTGATGATGGCCCATGTTCGACCGTAGCTCAGACTAACCTTATAGGACACGAGATCAATAGTAGGTTGAGTGAGTGGAGATCATGTAGAGTTTGAGGGAGTCTAGCTTTAGAGGGAGCTTGTGGTTGTGAAATCATGCATGGACGTGGACACTTGGCACTTGGAGATTGTAGGGAAACCTTAAAGGAGCAAGGGGCTGCTTAAAGCACCAAGAAAGGCTTTGTGGATTGAGAGAATAATTTTGATATGTTTCAGGTGGGCTAATTGTTCTAAAGTTCAAGTCGGCCTTAGTTCAAGAGACCCCTCTTGAAAGGGCTAGACATTATGTTAAGGAAGCATATAAATAAGTGAGAAGGGAACCTCATTTAGCACATCGCCAAGAGCTAATTCATCAAAGCGAAGGAGCATATTGTCTGAGGTAGCCGTAGCCATAAGTAGGCCTAGCGAAGTTAAGGAGATGGTTTGTTTGACGTGTTTCTTCTTGTGACTGTTGGGCAGAGTTGGTAAGAGCTGGCAGCGAGTGAAGAGTGCAGTTTTGGGCAACTATTTGGGTGGAATACTTTTGTGAACAGGGCCAAAGGTATACATGGCTATTTCAGGAAGGGTCGAGGCCTGTTTGAGGAGTTGGACTATGGTCAAAACAACAACAAATAAGGCTGCATGCACCTAGAAGTATAATGCTAGTTGGACAAGCCTAGTAGGAGGGAGAGCAAAGTGATTTGAGGACTGGTTAAGGGCTGGTTTGGTGCCATAACCAGGACGAAAAACCAAGTGTGCTCAGGCCAAGTGGCAGACAACTGAAGAAGTCTTCAAAAAGGTATGTATGCCATTCAAAGTTGGTGAATTTAGCAAGGTGATAGTCCAAGGTGGATAGTTTTGTTTGGGCATCTCAAAGAATAGATTGAAGGGATGTAGGAAGGTGTCTTGTATGCCATAAGTACAGTCACTTAAGAAGAACATTAAGGACTATTAGAAGGGTAGAGAAAGAGAAGCCAAGTGGTTGATCCCTTGAAGTAAAAAGTGGCAGCCTAAGAGGGCTAGTGAATTAATGCTAAGTTGATAGTTGGAGAATGGTGTTTGACAGTCATAGTGGGCAATCCTCCGTGCCCTAGGTTTGCCTCATTGGAGCAACACAGGAAGGCAATAAAGGGAAGAAGTCCCTAAGAGCTGAGAAGCAACAGTGGGCACTCTACAACTCATAAGAAGACCCTATGTGTTGATTTGTTGATGGACTAATGATTAGCTAGAGGGTAGTTGGTGAGCCGTGTTCAGTGATCTAAAGGAGCAAGATTCATTGATAGAGGTAGAGTTGTTGATTGGGAGCAAAAGGACCAACATATGTGTTCAAGACACATGGATTGAAAGGGTTGCAGGGTGCCGCATCAGCAAGCGAGTCAAGTGTTGTCTTGTTCAGGGTAGATTGGTTTCAAAGGATTGAAACCAAACCATTTTTGTATGTTCTTGTATTATATGAGGGCCATGGTCATTGGTACAAGAGCCCTAGACTGTTGGGTTGAAAAATTGTAAAAAGTTATTTATTTGTGCATTGGTTGATTTACTGTTGTTTATATTCCACTGTGCAAAGTATTTTGTTGTGGCATTTGAGTTGGTAGTGTCAAAGATTCTAAGACCCCAACCTAGATTCTCTAGTGCCATGGAAAAACAACAATCTCTCGTTGAAGTCTCAACGACCATAATTAAATCTCTATTGATGATTAAGATCAATTAGACTTCATCACTAGAATTCTCTGGAGCAATCTTGATCCATAATGCATTTGACCAACATATCCCATTGTTTCCTAAATCCATTCAAGACCATACGCACTAGTTTTAGTTCAAGTATTATTTCTCCTACAACTACCATCTCATCTCGTAGCTGAGTGATCCTGGTCAAATAGGAAGCTACGCCCCCACCCTTGGACACCTTTGTGCTGTGTAGTTGGTCTTTTAGTACCATCTTTCGACTTTGATAGTTGCTCTGGTACAACTTGGTAAGCGCATCCCACATTTCTTTCGCTGTCTTCTTCTTGGACAGATGTGGAATAAGGTGGTCTTTGACTCCATCTAGAATTATCCTCTGCGGCCTTGCTTCTTTCACCTCATGCAGGTCTAGGGAAATACGATATGAGACTGGTGGAACAATTGTGGGTTTTATATTGCTCCACAGTTTATTTTCCTTGAGGATGGATGTGATTCTAACCTTCTATTGAAGATAATTTGAGGACCCTTCTATTCTATCTTCATAGCGAACATTGGTAGCCATGATTGACTAAACCCTTAAACATTTGCTTATCGAAGGTTTGCAATTTCTTGAACTGGTACCTGTGTCAGACACTCTTGGTTTCCTACTCAGAGACAATTGCTTTGATACCATGTTAGCTTTCTTGAACCCACATCAGATTTAATGTCCAATAAAATTATACCCAAAACATAAATAAAAGTCAATTTCTTTAGATTTGAATTTTATGACAATAAATACACTAGGTTACTAACTCAATATGCACAACAGAAATAAATGAACAGTAAACCAGACACAATTTGTTTGACATAATTTTACTCTGGAAACCCTAATGTGGGGAAAACCAACAAACTTGGGCTTTTATTTAGCTTCAGTGATTAGCAAATATTTTTCAGGAAATTTACAACAATAAGTATACTTCAAAATTTTATGTGATAACCAGCTGTGTGCAACCTCCCTCGACCCAGTTGATTCGCTGTACAACCCCGCTCTGCACAGCCTCTTCGACCTAGTTAACTTGCTATACAACCCCAACACAATTCGACCTATACAGCCCACTGAAATCAGCCTATATGGCCCAGCCAAATCGACCCAACAAATTTGCCTGGTATGGCCTAGTCAATTCGGCCTGGCTCAACCCAGTTAAATCGGCCCAATTCGATGATCCAAATGGATCCTAGAATACTCTCTAAGTCTTGAAAATCATTCAAAAGATCAAAAGTATCGCATGGGCAAGCCTTCATAAAACAACAAAAAACACTATCAGGAGGCGAAAAACACAAGAAAACAGTGAAAAACAGAGTATTGGAGGCTTGAACAGTGAATGCACAAGAGTCTTCGGATCTGGCCGATCAACGGTCCAGATTCGATTGGGAAATCGCAATCGGCGGTGGCAAAGGGAGGCTATCGGCAAAGACCCCATGATATATGCGACTGCGATGAGTGGGGTCAATAAGGACCGTTGATCAAGCGCGCAGATCGACGACCCATGTTGCATCGCAAAATCGCTGTCGACAAATACAATGGAATGGGGTTATATACATATACATATATGCGATGCAATGGCTGAACCCCATAACAATTATAAATGAAGTTTTATATATTTTGAAATTCGAGAAACGTCAATTTCCTTTGTATTTGTGATTTTTGTTAAATAAACGAAATATAAAGAATCAAACGTCGATGCGATGAACTAGACCTGAAAGGGGTTTATTAATGTTGTTGAATACTATTTTAAGTCTGATAAAGTGGGTTTTTGAATGTTTTAACGCATTTTTAGTATAAAAGGGAAATTTACGAAACAAGTGGGATTTTGGGAGGCCAAAGGCAGTAAGTGTTTTTGGCCATGCTCCGACCGATCCCTTACATAGACTGCCACGTGTCCAAGCTGAGGAGAGAGGAAACCACCCTTATCGGGCAGTGAACCTCCGTACGACAGAGCTGCCCGAAATGAACCCCAGTCTTTGGATCTGGATCTCCCAGATCAACGGTGGAGATGCGATATCGCTACAAAGGCAGACTCGATAGGAGAATAGGACGCATTTATGAATATTTGAAGTCCGGATGAACAATGTTTTGGCGGTTTTTCATGTGCTTGAACACATTTCTCTGTGTAAACAAAGAATGGCCGTTTCAAGGATTTCAAAAGGCCCGATGCACTCATCCGTTGTGAAACAGGTGGCCACCTCCCCTAAAGACGTTATGCAGTGATTATTAACGCTCAGAAGGGCATTCGAGCGGACAGAGACTGAGAGATAGAAAGCTGAGAAGAGGAAATGAACAGGCAGTGCAGATTGGATTTAAAAGCCACAGGTCGACAGAAACAAAGGCAGGCAGTATTGAAAGCAGTGCTGAGACAGAGCAATAGAGACAGAGAGTCAGTAAGGAGAGTCTGTACTCAAAAGAGACTTGGGGGATCCAAGTAAAGCCTTATTGTTTTGTATCTGTTTTGTGAGGCTCAGTTTGAGCTCACTATTGTAAAACTTTGCTTCTGAAGACATAATAGAGAGGCCACCATAGAAGGCTGGACCAGGAGATGTAGCGTAGGAGTATTGTGTGAACTCCTTATTAAACTTGTTGTGTTTATGTGTGTTGTTTATTATGCTTCTTTAACTGCTTCATTGTCTATGTATTTCACAATCTTATCGATCCATTGCATAAAGTAACATAGGCAAATCCATGCACGAGTATGTAATACCTTAATCATTGTCTTAGATCTCATTATTAGATCAAGTGGTATCAAAGCTCTAGGTTGCTTAGGTTAGACAAGCTTGTGCTGGATTGGTGAATGATAACTAGGTCAAAGCTCAAATTAGAAGGAGAATTGGTTGAAGCTAACCCAAAAATAGGAAGAGTTTATCGTAGGAGGGAAATGGCAGAAGAAAATCCCTTGGAATCAGATTCTCAGTTTATGGACAGTTTCATGACCATGAGAGCCATGGTCAAAGAGATGTATCGAGAATCTAAGAAAGGTCGAAGTGAAGATTCTTCAACCTCCAAACAAGACAGAGGAATCTCTTCTAGATGGCCATTCTGAAGGCAAAGGCAAAGGAAAAGATCCTCCTCTAACAACACCTCCTTCTAGCCCTTTGATTAAATTAGATGTAAAATTTGATTTGCCAATATATGATGGAGAATTAAATGCAGAAAAGCTAGATAACTGGATTAGACAGATTGATGTATATTGCATGGTGGAGAACATCGATTCAGAAAGGAGAAAGATTCAGCTGGTTAGCCTGCCTTGGAGGAACTGCCCTAGTATGGTGGGAAGGTAGGACACAAGCTGATTTGAAGAAGCATGGTAAAATTCTTTCTACCTAGAGTGAATTTGTTTCTGCCATTAAAAAAATAATTCTATCCTCTAGCTTATATGCAGTAAGCTATAATGAGTTGGCAAACTCTTCACCAATTAAAAGGGCAAAGTGTACAAAGCTACACCCAAGAATTTAGAAAAAGAGCTTAAATTCTAGGCATTTTTCTAGACTCACCTGAAACTTTGTTGAAGTATATAGGTGGTCTACACAGCTATTTGAGGCACACCATTCTCATGTTTAACCCTACTAGCATATATGAGGTATCCGTTCAGGCTACACATCTAGAGGCTAGAGGCAAGAATGTGAACCCAGAGATTGGGGGAACATCAAAACCCATTGCAAGCAAGAACAAGGAAAATAGGAAGCAAAAATGGAAAGAGAGGAAGACAAATGTTGTACAGAAAGACAAACCTTCATGCACTCACTGCAAGAAGGATGGACATGATGATGACA
>APFE030707666.1:7021-24014 GCA_000404065.3 Pinus taeda
CCTAACAGTTGTACTCAGGTGCCTCATAGAGGTTTTCACCTTGGTCTCTTTATTTGTTTTTTTGTTTTTTTTTAAGGACTTGGTGGGGTGCAAGCTAATACTTACTTGACCACCATCACTGTCTTGCTAATGTTATTGATGAATTCTTTCTTTGATAAGGGATTTTTGTAGATTTTTGAATTGTACCCATTGAAAAGAAAGGGATAGCCTTGCATAAATTGTTCTTATTTGAACAACACCATTATCATGAGACTTTTCTATTACATAGGGCCCTAACCATCTAGTCCTTAACTTGCCTTTGAAATATTTGTATCGGGAATCATACAGTAAGGCCCAATAAACTTCTTGAAACTATTTGTCTTTTATATTCTTGTCATGCCAAATTTTCCTTTGTACTTGAGTAAATTCTGTGTGCAGGAGGGCCTGCATCTTAAATTCATCTAACACATTTAGCTAGAGAAATATTTCCTGTTGTGCCCTTGTGATATCTAGATCCATTTGTGTTGCCATCCTTAAGGTGTTGTATTCAAATTCAATGGACAACAAGGCTTTCTTCCCATAGGCTAGCTCATAAGGAGTGAAGCCAATGGTGGTCTTCTAGGTGGTATTATAGGCCAAGGTGGCATCAACCAATCTATTTGCACAATCCTTTCTGTTGCTGCTAATCACCTTGGTCAGAATTCCTTCCAATGCTCGGTTGGTTACTTCCACTTTCCCATTAGATTGTGGGTGGTAAGACGTGGATTTTCTATGCTTGATCTTGTGATGGCTTAACAAATTTTCAATCATGTCAGATGTAAATTGACTGCCTTGATCAAAGACCAAATCTCTAGGGTACCCAAACTTATAAAACCCATTCTCCCTTAAGAATTCATCCACTTTTTCTTTTGTTTCTACTTTGATGGCTTTGGCTTTAGCCCATTTTGTTAAGTAGTCAGTGCACACAATGATTTACTACTTATGTCCTAATGGAGGGTCAATAGGCCCTCTTAGAGTCAGTCTCTTCAGCCCTCCATTAGAGATCAAAATCTCTGTTGTTGCATTTCATTTTTAGGTGTCTCATTCACTTCAGTCATTTGTATTCCATTAGGAGCATCGGTCTTATGATGGAAGGGTTTTTTCACTCATGCCCCTCATGTCATGTACCTTTTGGTCCTTGTCTATTCATTAAAATCAATTTTAAAGTCATTCACAGTCCCATTTGGTCTCTTGGTCAGTAAAAGGGTCATTTTAGCCATTAGATTTAGGGTTTCGTCGTCAAAAAGTCTAATAATGTCCACAGGTACATGAGGGAGGTTCGAAATAAGTTTTCATTGCAAAATTTTATTGTAATAATGCTCAATCATGACTTTTCTTCAAAACTCTGCTTTGAAGAAAAATCGTCAAATTTCGTCTTTTGTAATAAATATCATGTGATTTTCAAAGTTGTTTCAGTTGTAAAGTCCTTCAAGTGCAACCCTGGTCACCTTTGCAAAATCAAATGACATCCATCCCTACAGAATAGACAAAGAGATTCATCATCAGTTCAACAAATCAAATGGAAACAAAATCAGAGTTTGTATTAAAAAGTGAAAGTGCCAAAAGTTCTGCAAACATTATGAAAGTGGGTTTCATGAGCTAAAATCTCAAAGGATCTTTGCTTATAAGAAATTCCTTCATTTGAAAAGATCATTTGTAAAAGAGAAGCAAGGCAGGGTAATCAAGTGAGAAATTGGGTGAAAAAAGTATTAAATTGCTAGGCGTGGTGCACTGGGCAGGAGGCGCGGCGGATACAGCCGGCGCGATGCATTGGGCCCCGAAACGCAATGCATTTTTACACAGGCGCGGCGCATTGGGCTGGCCACAGGGTGCATACAGAAAGAGGGTTCAAAAATTTTTAGAACTTGCCCAAATTGCTCAAATCACCTAAAAATGCATGGATTTGTTAGGTAGAGCCTCCATTATCATTTTCTATCCAAGTTGGGTGCTTACTTCATGTTGCTTGTTTCATGGTGATTGCTTAAAGAAGTTGAACCCTATCATTTCAAGTTCCTCCAACAAAAATTGTTTCCTAGGGTTTTCATGACTATTTTTCCACCAAGTTTACTCCCTTATCCCTTTTTCATTGATTCCTTTATTCCTTAAGTTCCACTACCCCCTTAAATCACTAATCCCTTATCCTAAGTTCCCTTTCCCAAAATCCCAAATGCACCAAACCCTAGTCTCGTACTTAAAATTCGCAAACCCTAATGGCTATCCCAAGAGATTCATGTCACCATTCGACAGAGTGTACCATTTTTCAGGGGGTTTTCATCATCATTTTAGGTTCCAATGGGTCATTTTACACCTTGTTCATGCTTCAGTTGCGCCTAAGTAAGGTTCGTTTCCCTCTCCTAGGGTTTTGAAGACAATTTCTCTTGGATGTTCAAATCATCAGCAAAACTTGTATTCAGATGTTCATACACCTTATGTACCTTATTAAACACTTCCCATCACTGAGATCCCCCGAATTCCTCATTTTCGCACAAACCCTAGTTTCTTGCTACAACTTGGCAATTTTCTAGGCTAGGCCTGTGTTTTTCCTTTTTGGACCCATTCCCCTAAATCAATCTCTGAAATTCCACTTTCCCCTACTTCCTAACATCCCTCCCTACTTCCCAAAATTTTCTCGAGAATTTAGAAGGACCTTATCCCCTTCATTTCACTTCATTTCGACAAATCCCCTGTTCCAAACATCGGGATAGGTTTTATTCCAATGATGTTTCTGAGCAAGGAAAGATGAATTTGGGAAAACTGAGAGAGGGTTTTGTCCACAATAGGCCAAGGAAGAAAAACCTCCTTCTCTTTTTACACAGGTGTCATGTTTTTAGAGAAATTTCAAAAGTACAGTTGCCTCGGAGAACTAATGCACCTCTGAAGTGATCTTGGGAAAATCAAGTTTTCTCCTAGCTTGGTTGGCCAAATGACTTTCTTGATGAGTCAAATGATAACTATGCACAAATATATTTCCAATGAACTATCATGAGCTCAATTTGGAGTTTAGGAACACTTTCAAAAGTTGACTGCAATAGCACTCTGCCTTGAGGCAGCCTCATTTGGCACATTTTGACCAGTCTTGGGAGATTTGATTTTTGATAGGGAAAATGAACTCAAAATTGAAAAATTCGAGTTCGTTTGGAAATTATACTCAAATAACTTTCTAATGAGCTATCCCGCAGCCAATTGGGACACTAGGAAGGCTCTCAAAATAGGTCTGCAAAAAGGCACTACGCACAGAAATTTTTAAGACAGGGTTTTCCTCCCTATGCGCCACGCCACATGGCGCTCGCTTTTGCTAGAGGGCTCCAAATCCAAAAAAATTGCATTTCTATATTTTCCATGATAAATTATGGTTGATTGTTCATTTACAAGAATTTTGGGCATGTTTTGGGCCCCCAAAGAGGTTAAAAACACTCAAACAATGACCTCACTGCCCCTATTTTGACACACAGGAAGAAGTCTTGGGAGATTGGATATTTGGAGGGGCAAATGGACACCAAATCCAGAAATTACACTTAGGTTGGGAAGTAGAAAAGCAAGGATTTCCAACGATATATCATGAGATCAATTGATACTTCAGGAATTGCCTCAAACTCAGCTCCAAAGTGGCGTGACACATAGAGAAATTTGGCCTCATTTTCACTCTTCAGCTCAGAAATTCGCCCAGTTTTGACTAGTTTTACTTTTTGATGTAACTATTGATCTACCATGATGTAATTTGATGAAAATGATGTAATATTGGCACATTTTTACTTGTTCTAGAGGATTCATTCACTAAAATTTGAAAATTCAATGAATGAATCAGTTTCCTAGCATATAGAGGCAAGTTGTTTGATTGCCTAGATTTCAGTTCCTTGTTTAAAATTGGTTCAAATAACTCCTAGAATGATGAGCTTGACCCATAGAGGCATGGGAAGGAGTGAGGCTTGTCTATATTATGCAATTTATAAGTCATTTTCATGGTTGGACACTTTGGATTGCTTGGCACTCCATTGTACATTTGTTTTCTGCATTTTTGGCAAAGCAAAGGCCAGGGTTATGCAGCACTTTTTGGGATCCATGTGGATTTGTGTTTCGATGGTGTTTTTCTCTATGTAATTGTAAGTTCACTTATGTTTATGTGTATCATTTTCCCTTCTCTTTTCTTTTGAAATTAAACAAATGAGTGATTAAGGTAGAATTCATTGGACTGTTGGGCTCTACCTTGAAATTTTGTTTAATTTTCAATGTTTTCATCTGTTTGAGGAGGACTCTTGAGACTCTCTTGCCCTCCTTGGCTCCTCACCAGTCTGATCCATCCATTCATTTAATCTAAAGCATCAAAACGATTTCCTTCCTTGCCCCAATCAGAACTTTGCAAAAACTAGGCCTCATCCCCGAACCCAAATTTGCCTTTCCCTTTTTCCAACAAAAACCCCCCAAAAAACTCAAGTCAAATCCTTGCACTTCATACCTAGCCTAATATAAGTTGTTAATTTAGTCATCTCAATCCTCATTGATTATCTTTTGTTGAGATTGACCCGGAGAGAGCCCTCTCCTGTCCTCGTAGGGCTATCTACGAGGCTGAGCGTGGTTTGATGTGGACCTAGAATCTTACCTTCTCAGTCTGAGGTAAATCTAGGCTCTAACAGGCCCGATGAAATCCATGCCCCACTTTTCAAATGGCTTGAAAGTCACTTGATGTTGTAGAGCCATTTCAACCCTTGGGGTAGGTTTCCCCATCCTTTGGCACCGATCACATTGGTTAGTATACCTCCTTACATCTTGATGAAGAGTGGGCCAGTAATAACCATCTTCTAGTACCTTGAATGCTTTTATTTTGGCTACAAAGTGACCTCTACAAGACCCATCATGACAGGCCAGAAGGATGTTGAAGACTTCCTCCTCCCTGACACATCTTCTCATAATTTGATATGGACCTAGCTTGAAGATATTTCCCCCAATCCAAGTGAATGGGGCACTTTTTCTTATGATTCTGCTCTTTTCCTTGGAGGACAAATTTGGAGGAAATTGTGCAGATACCAAGTAGTTTGCTATGTCAGCAAACCATGGAGAGAGAACTGAATGGTGAATAAATGTTCATCTGGTAGCTGATCATCAACCATTCCTTCCTCCCTTGCATGCATAGTCAATTTGGATAAAAATATATGCAATTACATTCTCCTTTCCAAGCTTATCAATAATAGTTAAATCAAATTGTTGCAATAAAAGTAATTATCTAATAATCTGGGCATTTACATCAGGTTTTTTCATAATGTATTTAGTTGCAGCATGGTCAGTATGTACAAATTTCTGGTAACCAGTAATTTAATGTCTAAATTTTTTCATTGAATACACAACAACTAGGAGCTCTTTTTCAGTTACTGTGTAGTTTAACTCGACTTTCGACAGATTCTTACTAATGAAGTAAATGACGTAAGGTAGCTTGTCATCCATCTGGCCTAGAGTTGTTCTTATAGCTTTGTGAGAGGCATCAGCATGAATATGAAAACGAAGAGCCCAATTTGGACCTCAGAGAATAGGTGCAATTGTCAAGTTGTCCTTTAGGGTGTCCACAACTTCTTGGCAGCTTTTTGACCATAAAAATTTAGAGCTTTGGCCAATAACCCAAATAAGGGAGAAGTTAACTTGCTGAAATATTTTATAAATCTTCTATAGTATCCAGCTAAACATAAAACGCTTCTGACATCCCTCTACTTCTATGGAGTTAGGACCCTTTTGATGATGGCTATTTTATTTGGGTCTACCTGTAGTACTTCCTAGGATATTAGGTGACCTAGAACAGTCCCTGCAGTCATCAAGAACTCACTTTTTTCAAGACTAAGGGATAAGTTCATTTCAATGCATTTGTTTAGCACCTTACCTAGGTTAGAGAGAGCCTCCTGGAAATCACACCCATAGGGTGTGAAATCATCCATATAAATTTCTACTACATCATGGATTAGCTCTACAAAGATACTCAGGGCTGCTCTCTGGAAAGTGGCAGGGGCATTGCATAGACCAAAAGGAAGGACTCTATAACTGAAAGTATCCCAAGGAAAGGTGAAGGTGGTTTTATCCTGGTCCTCTAGGCTGATTTGGATTTGATTGTACCCATTGAATCCATACAAGAAAAACAAGAACTTTCTTGCCAGACCATCTAACGCTTGGTCAATGAAAGGTAGAGGAGAATGGTCCTTCTTTATGGCTTTGTTTAGCTCTTAGTAATCAACAAAAATCCTCCAATTTCCATTTTTCTTTGGAACCAACACCAGAGGATACACCCACTCATTGTCCGAGATAGGGTAAACGAATCTTGCATCCAACAACTTTTGCATATCTTCTTTGACTATATCTTTGAGAGATGGATTCATTCTCCTTTGGGGTTGTTCGACTTGTTTTCAACCTTCCTTAATGTAAATGTGGTGAGTACACACTGAGGGGTGCACTCCCTTCATTTATTTCTAATTCCAAGAAAAGGCATCCCAATGCTCTCTTAGCATATTAAATAACTCTTCTTCTTGGTGTAAAAAGAGAGAGGGGTTGATTTTCAATGCTCTTTCAAGTCCAAATTCTATTGTCTTGACACGAGTCGGGTTTGAGTCAGCTAAGAATAGATCAATTCAATGGTTGTCCTTGGTTTCCTTCACTACTTCCTCCACAGACATGGTGTTGGGAGTTTGATTTTGGAGGATTTGTTCAATCAAATCATCTTCATCAGACTGTCCTCCTCCTATGGTAGTTTCTAGGGCATAGATTTGGGAGGAGTAGACTTCATCTTCTTCCTCCTCTTCTAGCCATAAAAGTAAGTCATGTTATAGATATGGTTGAGCAGGAGGGTACATAACCAACTCCTTGGATAGATGCCCATTTTTGATAGTCATATTTCCATCCTTGCAACTTATGTAGGCATTGACAGTGGCTAACCAAGGCCTCCCAAGGATGAGAGGATAACCATTAAATTTGGTCTTAGGCAGGAGAACTAAGAATTCTGCAGGGTATTCCTAGGAATCAATGGAGACCATCACATCCTCAACAATCCCCTCTGGGGCTACTATGGATCGGTTTGAAAGCTGCAAGATTGTCATGGTCTTCCTTATTCATCGTTGGAGATTCAACTTGAGCATAGTGTTCTTAGTCATTACATTGATGGCAACCCCAAGATCAATCAAGGTATGGGTGAAAATGGTGCCATCGATGTGTACATATACTACAGGGCTCCCAGGGTCTAAATACTTTGGCCAAATTAGTCGCCCCAACATTAAGTCGGACAATTATCCAATGACATTAATGGTAGGGGTGTCTCTTTTTCTCCTTCCTAGATGTTTGAAACACTTCTCTTTAATCAATTTGTTGTAAATGGGTACATCTTTAACAACTTGGAGAAGTGGGATTTTGACACAGATTTTTCATCTCACCCAGAATTTTAGTCTCTTAAAGGGTATGTTGGTTTGGATGGGTTAATCTTCCAAGAAAGGGAAGTGGATTTACTCTAGGCATACTTTCCTCTCTTTCCTCCTCGCTCTCCCTAGGTGGAGATGGAGGTTTGTTATCGGGGATCACTCTCCCAGACCTAAGATTAATTTCATGAATTTCCACAGCATAAGCAAGGTAGGATGTCTCTCCACTATAGACCTGTTGTGCCTGTCCATTATTCAGGTTTGAGTTTGGTTGGGCAAGCATCTGAAGTTGTTTAGGTGGAGTAAGGTGTAAAAGCTATGGTTGAGATGGAGGTGAAGGAAATAAAGCTAGAGAATGTTTGTATGGGGGCCTCCACCCTTGGGGTGGTGCATTCCAGTGAGGTTGTGGAGGAGTATATGGATGAAATAGTTGGTTGGATGACTGGGAATAGCATTGAGGTGCAAAATACCAGGGGAAAGGTGTAGACCAGAAGGGATGAGTAGGGGGACACCAAGAGGGAATGGATGTTTTTTATTAGGGTTGTAATATGAATAGGATTACCCTTGCATGCCCTACTGGTATGGTCGAGGTCCATGAGGCCTACTTTGATTTATGTAGTACATTTGTTTAGTCACCCCTTCAGTTCCCTGATACACAAGTTTTAGTCCAGGCAGAGAAGGGAACTTGTCTGTGGAGTGGTTTTCTGCATAGACCGAGTAGATTTCCATAAGGTTAAATGGACATTCATTCCTAGGGCACCTCCTTGTGCATCTAGGGCAAAAGATGGATAATTCTCTCTCTGCCTCCTCCTGCTACCATTTGATTTCCATAGTGTCTATTTGCAGAGCGAGGGTTTGTATAATTTCACTCTTAAAGTCTTCCAACATGTTCCCAATTTCACTTTTTATGGATGTTTTGGAAGAGGATGAACTGGCTACTGGTTGGCTAGCCCTACCCCTATTCCTAGCTTCCCTAGAATGATTCTCGAAAATTGTCTTGATATCAACATAGGAAATGGTAGATGTTCCCTCTTGACAATAGATTTATGGTTTCTAGAAGGTCTTCCCTGATCCCCCTGAGAAGGAATAACTTAAGTGACTCAGGATCAAGTGTGCACCTGGCCCTTTTATAGCTGAGCTGGAATCTTTCCTCATAATCCTCTAAGGACTCATCATGTCCCAAGGTCATTCTAAAAATTTCCTCTTTGGTATCTTTGGACCTACAATAGTCCCTATACTTGTTGTTGAAAACTTGTTGCATTAGAGCCCAAGTGGTGATACTATCCCTAGGTAAACCCATGAACCAGCGTAGGGCTGCATCCTTGAGAGTGGATGGGAATAATTTCAACTTTTGATCATCAGAGGTGTAATCATAAGTTCTACATATGACAAAAAATTCAAACAAAAAAGTATATGGATCTTCTGAGGTTAGGCCATGGAAGTGAGGAAAAGCAAATGGGATTATGTTTTTCATCTTGGCATCCCCATTACTTTCTCTAATGGGAAAAGAACCCTCAATTCTTTCCCTATCTACCCTTTCATTTCTATTTTCAGCCATTATGTCAGTTGGAATGGTTTCTTCCTCTTCCCCTATAGTCTCTTCAAATATCTCTGGTTGTTCGCCTAAGGGGTCCTCTAATTCACAACCACCTAAGAATAGGGAAGGTTGGTTGTTTGAAGTGCTGGGGGTATTTGGTAGAAAATTTCCTAAGTTATCCATATTTTTACGAGGCATGAAAGGAGAGCTTTTTTCTTTGTTTTTCAAGCTTTAAGACTAATTGCAAAATCGAAAAGACAAACTGAATTGAAACTACTTTCTGAATGGAATCAATTGCAAAATGGAAAGGAAAGCAGACCAACTTACAACTACTTTGGAGAATGGAACTCATAACATAATGAAAGAGATAAGAAATGGAAGAAATATAGAAGAAATCACATCTACTTAGACACCTCCCGATAATGACACCAAAAAGTGATGAGTAGTAGTATTGCAGCAAGGATGTTGCAACTCCTGGGGCTACCAACTTTACTTCATCAACCCAGGCTTCATATAAACTTGGAGGTGACAATGCTATATACAAAATAGATGTAATGGGTCCACTCTTTGTCATTGTTGAGCTATGGAAATGGAACACTAGGTTTTCTCAAACTAGCCTTCTATTGATTAGAAGAAGTATGATTACCAATTTAGAGAGGATAATTTTACCCTAATTCAGAGAATTGAAATGCTACTTACTGTAGTAATGAAATACTGAAAGAAATGCCTACAGAACAACATAAATCATCTAGATATTTGTTAAAATACCTTGCTTGCAAAAGAAATCCAATTCAACAAATGTGAAGTCTTAACTAGTCTAAGCATGAAGTCTGATCTACATAAACACTTAACTGCTTTGGGCATGAATAAATATAAAGACCTTTTTTCTCTTTATCTTTTTGTAAAAATGTAAATGCTAATCCTTATTGGTTGCATGGAAGGTGATACAGGTGTGGAGGGAGATGAGTGCAATGGTTCAGATGGCTTGGAAGGAAAGTAGGGGTCTACTCCTAGCTTTAGTGATGCTTTTTTCACAATTCGGGCTCAAAACATGCCACTACAGGTTTTCCTACAGGATGTGTATGGGATGTCCTAGTTTATCTACAGGATCCCCTGTTTTCCTACAAGAACATGCTAAAAGCATAGGGTTTGTTTTAAAAGGTGGGATGGAGCTTGGAAAAGGTGAATAAGGAGGGAATAAGGCAAGGGAGTGGTAGGCACTTACTTAGAACTCAAACCAAAGATTTATGATGGTTGGATTTGCTTAATAAGAATGATAAGTTTTCCTTGTAAAATGATAATTCAAATTGAGACCTTCATGGCTTTTGGTGATCATGGGTAGATATGGTCTAGATGAGGCTGATGATATGAGGTCTTCTTGCAATGTAGAAACTCCTGCATCATTTACATCATTGTTGGAATTTATCCATAAATTCACCTAAAAACAAGAAGGGTTTACTTAAATAGAAGAAAACAAAATTTTCATCACATATTTGTCAAGTTCATGCATGAGAATGCTTGAATTCATTATTAAAGCAACATGAAATCAATGCAAGACCTAAGATATCAGATATTTCAATTGCAACCTATCTTCTAATATTGAAAGATGATGTCCTAATTAGTAGAAAACCCCTAAATTTCATAAGAAACTAGAATTCTATCTTTTCTAGGCTGATTGGGAAATGTTCCTCAAGCCATAATCCCTGGAAGGGAGAAACGAGGTAAGATCCACTTGTTTTTAGCCTTTTTGAATATTTTTTTATCTCTATAATGCTACTTTTATAACTATCCACAAATGGAAGCAAACTAATAAAACATACCAGTACCTACAAATTAACAACACATAAATCAGTGTAGCAACTAACTATGAGTACAAGCCTAAACATACATATAACAAGAGGAACCTTTGCTACTATGGTTGGGCCCTAACCCAAGATATTTAGCCCTCTGAGTGAACTCAATGCTGGATCAAGGGAATGCTACTCATTTTCATTAAAGAAATCAGAAATACATAAGGGTGCTTCATTGCAATCCTTTAACTTGAAAATTTCTTATCTATCTTGAACAAAAAAATCTAAATCCTATTGAGGCTATAGGCCTCTTTATTTATAAAACTGAATTTGCCCACAAATTACTTAAATCTAGTGAGGCTTGGCTCCCAATCTTGAGATCAACTGGTTTTTAGCTGTCAGTAGCTTGGCTACCAATGATCCTCATGACTCTACTACTTGCAAATCTGAATTAGTGTGATTTTATTGAGGGATCTTCGAGTGAGTGAGGAGTTAAGGAGGGAGATCCTATCTCCTATTATCTCTCCTTCTTGTCTCATTCAAGTTCCTACACCCTAATTAGCCACAATTTTCTCCCAAAACCTACAATCAATGCACATTAGACCATTAGACATGAAATCTTATATTTACTCATATCATTAAGAAAAATGTAAATAAAACATGTAAAGAATTATGAGAATAGTTGATTTTAATAAGCTGGAGGTGAATTAAGGTCCATATATTTTACCCATTGATGAGCCTCATCAATGTCTCATTGTGATATGCCACTGGATGCCCCTATTGAGTAAGGAATGCCCTAATAGCATAGTCAAAGGCATCTATCTCGATCTCAAATGGTTGTTGCAAGTCTGGTAATGTGAGCATTGGTGTAGAGGAGAGGCGATGTTTCAACTCTGCAATTGCATTATGTTTATCTTTAGACCAAAAGAATTTTTCTTTCGCTCCTCCCTTGGTGAATTGACTCAAGGGCCAAGTGATATTAGAGAACCCTAACACGAACCTACAGTAGAAACTGGCAAGACCTATAAAGTTGCGGAGCTATGTCAGAGTGGTTGGGGCTGGCCAATCATGAATGAATTGGATCTTGGTTGGATCCACATGCATCCCGTTTTCATCAATAATGTATCATAGATACTGAGCCTGGGTCATGCCAAAAGTGAATTTATCCAAATTGGCACATAGCTTATGTTGTTGTAGTGTTTGGAGAACCTGTTAGATGTGGTGGAGGTGCTCTTCCCAACTCTCGCTAAATATCCATATGTCATCCAAGTATACCACTACAAATGAGTCAGTGAATGGCCAAAATATGTCATCCATCAGCCTCATGAAGGTTGCAGGAGCATTCATCAACCTAAAATGCATAACCAACCATTCGAAAAGGCCCTCCTTGGCTTTGAAGGTATTCCTCCACACATCAGAGGGTTCGATTGGTACGTGGTGATATCCAGACTTCAAGTCGATATTGTTGAAATATTTTCCCTGCTTGAGTTGGTCTAGAAGGTCGTCAATCCATAGGATTGGGTAGCTATTCCAAAACGTGATCTTGTTCAACACCCGATAGTAAATATAGAGTATCCAAGTCCCATCCTTATTTTGTACCAACACGATTGGGCTCCCATAGGGCGATGAAATCGGCCAGATGTGACCTTTCTGTAACAAGTCCTGAATCTACCTATTGATTTCATCATTCTCCAGGACAAAGTTTCGATAGATTGGTCCAGTTGGCAACGATGCACCTAGGGTCAAATCGATGGAGTGCTTGACCTGACAGTGCAGAGGTACCCCTGCGAGGGAGGTGAATATATCCTCGTACTCATACATGACCTTATCCATATGTTATTGTCATTTGGAGGGGACCTATCTAGAGGTTGTGGCCACTATCTTCTTCTTTCCCTGATGGCGTATCATCGGGAAAACAAATTTCCTGGTTTTGGAAATGATCTTACTACATTGTTTTGCAGTAACCAAAGAGATGGCGGTAGGCGATGCTACATCTGGTATCCTGTACAACTTATTTCCCAAGGTAACAATAACATCGCGGGGACTTGACTCATATACAACATGTTGCTTCCACAACTATGGTTGGCCTAATAATACATCACAAACATCAAGGGGAGAAATGTCACAAAATACCTCATCCATGAAGGGATTGATGCTATATGCAAGATGGAACTGCTCGCTGATGCAAATATCCCATCCTTGGTGATGCCACCGATGGTGTACGGTGATGGGTGTTATTGGTAATCCCATCCACTTCATGACCTCTGCTAAAATGAGGTTCTTTTGGCTCCCGTTGTCGATAATGAACTGTAGAAGGGAACCCTTTACCCACATTTGGGAGTGGAAGAGGCGCTCCTCCTCCTCTAGATCTTCGAGTTCCTCCTTCTAGATATTCATGGTGGCAATGGTGGTGTTGGGCTCCACGTCAATAATCTACTTTCCTTTGTCATTACCCTTGTCGAGTTCTGACTCAAAGTCAAAACATGCATCTAATTCAAAAACCTTCAATTCAGCCACCAGTGACTACTTGGCCCAACACTCACTTGTGCTGTGAGTGGAGCTCTTATGGAACTCAAACCACTTTCCCATGTTCTTCTTCATCTTCATGGTGTTTTTCTTTTCTTGCAGATTTTGTGGGTTATCTTGGGCTGCCCCACCTTGGCTTGGTCCTTTGTTCTACGGTTTAGGGGCACCTTTCCCTTACTTCATATTCGCAGATCCAAAGTCTTGCTTCTTTTATTTAAGTTTTTTCTCGATCTTGACAGTGTATCGGTACACTATGCCGAGCGAGGAGATGTCCACAAAATCCATCTCATCCTAGATGTACCTGTGTAGGTGTTATAGACATATTTGTGCACTGCAACCAAATCATATATGTCCATAAACCAAGGGCTTCTGAGTCCCTAAAAGTGTTGTTTCATACCCTAAAGGAACAAGGTTAGCTGATTACATCATCTCCCAGAAGTTCTCCATGGAAAACTGCTCAGAACTGGTAAAAACTGGACCATACAGACTGCTCAGTGCTAAGGGTGCGATGCATCTAACCTGCCACATGAAAAAAGTGTGATGCATACTGAAAATCCCTTCTCTAGGGTGCGATGGGCAAGAGTAGACAAATGGCACAGATATTTTGCAAGGTGGATGATCATGGAATCTTCCAAAAACTTCTCCTATGACACTTGCCTCTCTAAATTTTCCCAAGGATGAGTAAGAGATCATGAATCTCCAAGTGGAACCAAGAACTATCAGAGACAGGACACCAATCAAAATCCCAGAAGCTAACTCACCCCCCTGCAAACATCTATATATAGATCCCTCATCCCAGAGATCTAGAGGCTGGAATTTTGTAAGGAAGTGCTATTGGTTTATTGGTGGAATATCATAGTGTTGGGTGATCTAAGCTTTTCATGAGGTGAATAAGGGCTTTCATGTTGGGAGGATGACACTGGGTCAGATCAATGGGTTGTATCCTCTCTTCTACTCTTTCTATCAATAAATCTATTTAAGTTTTCCTCCACATTCTTGTATGTTTGACGATATATGCATTTGTGTGGTCAATATATATATGGTCCTATATTGTTTATGATTTTAGATCTCTATACTTTGAAGGTATTATGTTGCTTTGACTTTACAGGTGCTCTTTGAAACGGGGTAAGCAAGGAAGGAGCGGCAAAGATCTGTCAAAGGGGCGAAGAAACAAGCAAGGAGCCAAGAGAAAGATTGAGGTTGGTACTCTCTGCTTCTCTCCCATCTACTTTTCATAAAGGAAAATGAAAGTAACTTTAGTTTTTTTTTTTCTAAGATAGCTACCCATATTAGTGGGACTAGCATTTTTGAATGGACACTAGATTTCCCAATGAACAATGGCGACTCTGCTGGGGAGAAAATAGCTTGTTTTCTTGTCTATATTTGTTTTCTTTATAAACTAGACAGAGCTTGAAGTTAAGCCAGCTAGCTTTTGAACTGCATTTGGTATGCAAGTGCAAAGTAGATCAATGCTACTTCATTCCATCTCCAGGTTTTGTTTATAAAATGAACAATTGATTTGCAAACATCCTAATTGCCCTGGCGGTGGCTCAAGTAACCTCATTAGATCAACCCCTGTGATTTATATTTACTATCTATCATTAGCTCGGCCTAAATCCTTGAACTAAGCTGCAAGTTGTGACCAAAAACCAAGTTAAAGTCTCATCCCTAGACCATCACACCTTCTCCTCTTGTAAATCTCGATGCATCGCACCTCCCATGTGCAGTAGGTGAGATGCATCCCTATTTCCCTATGTTATAGGTGCAATCATCAAATAAGATTGTTTGTACCTCTAGATTTTGGTTTTTTCTTCACTCTCTTCAGCTTTATTTAGGAGTTTTTCTATGTGTGATCAGTGTACCACTATGGAAACTCACTTCCTTTGCATTATTCAGGCTAAATTGTACAAAGAATTATGAATGTTTTTATGTACTGTTCACCATTTACAGTTCTCCTTTACAAAGAAGTAGCTTAGTCGAACTGTCGTCTTTTGATTTGAAAGTGTCGCAAGTGTCATTTTCAATCAAAGAAAAGAATCCTACTATTCTTGATGGTTGATTACACTATTAATTTTGTATTTGATTTGAATTAATAGTTTTTCAAGTGTCAAAAGCAGTTTTCAATTCAAAATCGCAAAGTGTCATCATTGTCTCCCTTTCGTCATTTGAAAAGAAAAATGTTAGTACTCTCGCTTTGAAAAGATAATTAAAATTTGTACTTAACATTCTTTTTGTCATTCACACATTAAGAAAGCGGAAAACGAATACATGCATGTGCATTTGCATTTAGACTGCTTATTGATTTAGATTTAGGATAGTGCATCTAGTGTGTGCTCTCTGCTCTATGTTGAAAGAATCTCACTTCTCTTTCCTTAGTAGCTAGGATTTCATTGCAAAAAGAAGAATAAATGATTGTTTATCATCTTAGATTTCATTTTAGGAATTGTATATCTACATCACGCAGTGAACCTTAAAGGTAAACTTCTTAAGAAAGATCAACTGTAAAATAAATTCAATGAACATAAAAACACTTTGGAACCTAACACACAACATTTAGAAGTCCAGGCTAGAGATGTATTTTGGCGTCGTAAAGCCTGGTAACTATCGCTTTCATCGTAGGTTGGGTGATTCCTCCTCTTTGAGATGACAAGTGCCAGTACAGACTTCTGCTCCCACATACCGTCGAGTATATATTGGGAGATCACAATAGGCTATATCCCTTATCCTTAGGAAGCCATGTATACCACCCTATCGATTGAAATGCACTAAACAACGCATTAGGGAAGATTGACTGTCATACTGTAAAAATTATTCTACAGTTTTGCAATTGGTTTGGTAATCCCTCTATCTAGATTTCCATAGTAGTCTCTTTCATTCCTTTTCAGACTCCTTAAAGGAAAAGGTCCATCTGAGCACTTGTCATTTTAGGCTCATTAAAAATCGAAGGCGACTAGGGTCATCTTTAGCTTTTTCTTGACTCTTAAAAATTGAAAAAGAAATTTGTGTCAAAGCATCATAAAATTTATTTTAATTGAAATAACATCACTATTCCCTTGTTGGTCTTAGGTTGAGAAAATGGAGTCCACCAACCAAGGATTTCCCCTTGGGTGGAAATCCTAGTCCTTTCTCCTCTTGGGGAGATGTTGGTGCACCTCATATGGCCACATTGTCCCTTCCAAGACTGACAATTGGCTTGCCAGTATGGCTCTTCTTGACCTTTGTCATTCAAAGAACCATGATTCTTGAGTAATCAAATCAACAACTAGATGATACTAGAGTTACCCCCCAACCTTCTACTTCATTTGTTTCTCCCTCCCCTCCTTCCTCTTCACTTGGTGAAGCTGGTAAAGCTAAAAACCAAGTAACTGAGAATAAGAAGAAAGGGAAAGAGAAGGAGGAGAAGAAGAAGGAGCCAAAGGCAAAAAGGGGCAACCATGCATCATCTAGTGAAAATCCACACACTGCACCGTCCAAACCTAAATCTCCATGTGTCATTTGCAAAGGAGACTGTTTGGTCAATTTAGTATTCCTAAATTGATATCATTAATTGTCAACCCGGGGCTTGTAAGCTGATGAAGTGAAGGTGTACTATATGTATTTAAGCAACCTCTTAGAGCTTTTTGTCATTTGGGGGGGTGTTGTTTGTGATTAATTTATCTTCCTACGATGGAGTGATGTATTTATAAACAAATGAGTGATGGTGTGTGTGGAGTGAATTCTAAATGAGTGAGGGGGTGTGATTA
>APFE030707666.1:38721-53000 GCA_000404065.3 Pinus taeda
CCCTGTTTGACCGGAGGTACAGATGACATGGATGATTGAACAAATGGCATAGGAACCTCGAGCACCTTGATACCTAAGTACCCATGTGGCTCGTTTGGCGAAATGGCACGTGGAACCTTGAGAACAACAAAAAGGCTGCGGAATCTCCAGATGGCTGCGGAATCATCAGATAGCTGCGGAATCAGCAAAGAGCTGCAGAATGCCTGTAAATATGTCAAAATCTAAACAAAACAGTCACACATTAGCAAAGCTCACTTGATCATGCTTAATGACATCTAATGTAGTGATCTGGGTGGTTTTACATGGAAAATGAGGTGAAAGAGAGAGATAGGTGATGAAAAAAACAGTAGATAATAGTAGATGATGAGGTGTAGGTTAGAGGCTCTACAGAGACCACTATCATCAAGATTGTCCTTGCATCCCTCAGATATTAAGGGACTGGTCTCCTCGTTTGCACAATCCGGTGTCGTCAACCTCTGATGATCATGTTGAGAGTACATCGTCAACTAGTGAAAATGATGTCTCTGGGCAGAAAGGAAAATATAAATTTCCTTGTAGACTGTGTGAAGGCGATCATGTCATCCACTGTTGTCCCTTCCTGGAAGAAGCTAAAAGAGTCTTGGATAACCATCTTGCTTCACCACTATGGCTTCCTCCTGGATACAAGAAACTCTTGCCAAGTCCATCGCTAGTTGAAAATCCGACTGACACACCTTTTTGGTCGGTCGAAACATTTATCATTGAAGATAAACCCTATGAGTCCACACCGGACCAAAGTCATCGGGTCAAGATGGCAGTTGACCCAGTCTTGTCTTCGAAAGGTCCATCTTCAGATGATACAGTCACCGAAGAGAATGAGAATGACACTGTTCAAATTCTTTTTGTAAACATAGACTCCAATGAACAAGGGGGCAATCTACTCATTCCTTTACCATAGGAAGGAATTTCGTCAGAGTCGTATCTGGCCGTTTATTCGGTCCCACCTCCAAGCAACCTAGTCATTTCCTTCCACTAGAATCTACTAGGCAGACCCCGTCTACCTTCTAACATACCATTCTAAATCATTGTACAAGATTACATAATGGTCATGGTTGGTACTATCATAGATGAAGGGGCTTCTATGAGTATCCTTTCCTCAACTTCTTGGAAAGTGATTGGTTCACCATCGCTTCTCCTTGAGATGCGAAATATGACAGGCTTCGACAAAGGAACCAGTCGACCGTTAGGGATCCTTCCAAATTTACCTATAAATTTGAGAGGGAAAACCATTTATCCAAATGTAATGGTAGTCCGAGGACCTCTAGACTACAATCTACTCCTTGGGTGTGACTACATTTATAGCATGGGAGCCATTGTCTCCTCACTCTTCTGAGTAATGTGTTTTCTATATGAAGGCAGAGTGGTCCAGCTCGTAGACCAGCTTTCATTCCCTGACTCACACATAGCTAATAGTAAAATGCCATCCCTAACTGGTCTTTTCACGCAAGGAATGTCTCATTAATCTCCAGTCCGTCCACCTAATGAGCACAAGTAATTCGGTGATTGTGACTGAAACCTAGGGGGCATGCATGATGGTCTGCTTCAGTAGAAGAACCCCAGGTATAAGGTGGGTTTCCGCATAGGAATATGACTAGTTTGACACACACGTCCATTTAGGAAAATGGGATTAGACTGGAATAAGATACCTCCGTCAAAAGGTATGCCTTTCCGGCCAGAGCAAGTGCTTTGTCTGCAAATTGAAGGGTAACTTGGAAACTCTACTTTGTATGTTAAATGGTAGGCCTTTCTTGATAGAAAAATGTTTTGTCTGCAAATTGAAGGGTAACCTGGAAACTCTACTTCATTATACCTGGGAGCATGCAAACCTTTTCGCATGGAAAGTGAAAAGCGACTATTTATTTTCTTAGTTTGTAGATTCTCAACCCTTTAAACTTGTAGGATTGGTCATTCTTAGCTTACATAAAAAAAGGATTCGGAGAAAAGTTTCGAATGGTGCAAGCTCCCTAAAAATTGAACCTATCGATGAGACATCCTTATTATACGACTAGCACGAGCAGTTTTACGCAAAGTTCAAGCTCGTTAAAAATTAAACCTAAGCAATGAGCATATGTTCTGCTAGAGTTTAAGCTCATTAAAAAATGAACCAATCTATGGTAAATAAACATTGTGAATGCATTATCATCAGCTTTTGAGCCTTGGTCGTGTTCTTACCATCACCTCCACTTTGTTTTAGCCGATCATACGCCTCCATTTGATTGTTTACCCTTTTGAGGAACAGCTGTGATGAGTGATTCTGTTAGCCATCCTCTTAACACTGTAATGATTGGAAAATTCCAAACCTTACCTGGAACTAGCTACTACCCAAAAATATCACTCGTTCCTCAAAAAATGAGTCTCCTTTAAGCTCTTTTCATCTAACTTGTAAAATATGAAAGGATTGCCAAGCAATTGGCCTCTCTAGCTCATTAAAGCTATCGGAAGTGCTATCCCTCCTCTAGATTTTAGTCTTTTTGGACCTGAGGGATCATTACACAAAAAGATCAAGCGCTTGTCTTGTTTGGCTCGTTAAAACTATCGAAAATTCATCCCTTTCGTATTATTTTATACTTTTTCAAACTTAAGGGATTATATGACGAAAAAGGATTACTGGAGTTTCCTTTCCATCCCTTTTCAGACTCTCTAAAATTGAAAAAGGACTGAGTTATCTTTGTCGTTAAACTCGCTAAAACCAATGGTGACAAACTTGTCCATGCAGACAAGAACGAGTTTCACTGTTTCCAGGCTTGTCAAAACATAGTGACGGGTTGTCCCGAAGGGAAAATTATAGAACAAGCATATGTTATCCTCCTCAAGCTTGACAAAAATAAAGAGGTACTGGTTAGCAATGACTGGGGAAAAATTGGGAAGAAAACTTGAAGAAACTTTATTGGTAGCAAGTTGCTCTTGAACATGACACTTTCAATCCATCATCATGATTGAGTCGGGTTAGGTTATTCCATTCACTAGTCATATTACCATTGGTCCACCGTACCATCCATTTTTGGGGTTAACACTACCAATCCATTTCAGTGTCACCGATATGTTCAAGAGAAGTTGCTTAGAGAATTCACCGACCCAGCTTGCGTCTCATCCGCTGTAATACCTTCACCCTTCATTCATTCATGACTGCCACCTTGAACCCTATATCATCAGATCGTTTTCACCACCACAAAATCATTTGCTCCGTTCTATTTCATAGATGTGGGATTCATTAAGGCCCTCCTATGACGGGTAACTTCTTGTCGATGACAGCTCATTATCCAAGAAGTCAACCTAGAAACAACCCTTTCAGTACTTTGAAGCTTGCATGCCTCAATGGAAAGTTTCTCACTTTCGGCGACAGGTTCACATCAATGGCCTTCGACCGAAAGATTTTGCGTGGTGTTCAATGCCAAGTCCCATTTTCACACCACGTGAATTGTACTATCGTACCTTGAGGGTCAGCATCATTATCGGTGATTCCTCTTGTGCCCGTTAACAACTTACATCATTGGCTGGTAATCAAGTGATGTCTTTCCATGTTCGACTCCAGAACATCTTTTCACATGGATCAACTTGTACTTCAGGTGAAGAATGAACGAGTTTGAAGACCCCAGATCTAGTTTCATCCATATAGGATGTGATATATTCAGGAAAATAAAGACATCAAATGTACATCATTGCTGCACAGATGATCATCCAAATCAAAGGACGATGGCTCTATCAGAATCATCAGCCTGCCTCATAGACGATTGTTTATCCTATGTACATGAAAATGAATTTATAAAGCTATGCATGGGAATTCCCACCTCGGCTAGATCCTGAAAATATTATGAAGATAATGTATTGTATTGTATCTTATTACAGGTCGCCTTCCAATTCAAAAAAACCTTGGATCCTCATGATAAAGCATTTCACCTGACATCAAAAAGATTTACGACCTCAGGCTTTAGGGGGCAACTGTTATAGAAATATTTGGGCACTACAATCCCAATCATATATGTCCATAAACCAAGGTTTTCTGATTCCCTAAAAGTGTTGTTTCATACCATAAAGGAACAACATCAGCGGATTACATCATCTCCCAAAAGTTCTCCATGGTAAACTGCTTAGAACTAGTCAAAAATGGACCATATAGACTACTCAATGCTAAGGGTGTGATGCATCTCACCTGCCACATGCAGAAAGTGTGATGCATAATGAAAAGCCCTTCTATAGGGTGTGATGGGTAAGAATAGACAAATGGCAGAGATAGTTTGCAAGGTGGATGATCATGGATCTTCCAGAAACTTCTCATATGACACTTGCCTCTCTGAATTCGCCTAGGGATGAGTAAGAGATCATGAATCTCCAAGTGGAACAAAGTGATATCAGAGAGAGGACACTAATAAAAATCCCAGAAGCTGACTCACCCCCCTGCAAACATCTATATATGGATCCCTCATCCCAGAGATCCAGAAGCTGGAATCTTGTATTTTGTAAGGAAGTGTTGTTGGTTTCTTGGTGGAATATCATAGTGTTGGGTGATCTAAGCTTTTCATGATGTGAAGAAGGGCTTTCATGCCAGGAGGATGAAGCTGGGTCAGATCAATGGGTTGTAATCCTCTCTTCTACTCTTTCTATCAATAAAGCTATTTAATTTTTCCTCCACATTCTTGTATGTTTGACGATATATGCATTTGTGTGGTCAATATATACCTGGTCCTATATTGTTGATGATTGTAAATCTCTGTACTTTGAAGGTATTATGATGCTTTCACTTTATAGGTGCTCTTTAAAACATGGTAAGCAAGGAAGGAGTAGAAAAGATTTGTCAAAGGGCAGAAGAAACAAGCAAGGAGCCAAGTGAAAGACTGAGGTTGGTACTCTCTGCTTCTCTCCCATCTACTTTCCATAAAGGAAAATGATAGTAACTTTAGTTTGTTTGTTTCTAAGATAGCTACCCGTCTTAGTGGGACTAGTAGCTCTGAATGGACACTATATTTCCCAATAACAGTAGGCAGTCATAGTACTTGAGTATCAAATGCTTCTCAGATTCCTTGATACCCAACTTCATGCAAAGGGTATGAAAAACATTAGTAAACTCTGGCACATCTTGGTATCTTCTTTACTGTAGCATGGTCTACTTTATGTACTTATCCTCATAGATCCCGATAGGGTAGTACTACTCCTTGACGACATCCTGAAATGAATTTCAGGTGGGTGTGGCTGAAAACAATGAGGGCATACTTTCATCCTTCTACTCATAGTAGGTTCCCCACTAGTCCTTGACATTGGGGGCAACTTTGAGAATAGCAAAAGTGATCGTTTCCCAGCTGGAAAAATCATGGAAGGAAAAATATTCTTCTAGGAGATTTAACCATTTATCTACAATGTCTGCATCTATTTGGCCCTCAAATATGGGAATGTCAAAGTTTACTTTTACCTTAAAAGGAGTGGCACCTCTAGAGTGGCTGCTGGATGTGGATGCGCCGCCGGTGGGCAACCGCTGAAGGATTTGGGAAATATATACATTATTAGTTTCCTTTGTCTCTTGAGGGCCTCCTCGAGCAATATTTTGATAGGATCTCTAGCTCCCTCATCTTTCTTTTCTTTCCCCATGGGTGACTGTTAGGGTTTGGGAGGCTGATTTTGCAAAGGTTCAACCAGATCGAGCCCTAACTTGTTATACCTCGACCTTGTTGGGGAGATGCAGAGAAGGATCGAGAACGAGTAGACCACTCTGATACCACTAATCGAGATTTAAATAGGAACAAAACAAATTACAAATATAACCATACACATAGAGATGCAGTAGAAATAAAACTTCATTTCATTAATATCAAAGAACTGAATATGCTTACATACAAAATTTAAATAAACTAGCTCGGGCGATGGTAGCTTATCTCTGAGAAGAGATGTGGTGGATACATTCATCTAAACTATGTTACAATGAGGTTTGAAGGCCTATTTATTAGTGAGAAAAAATGGAAAATCCTAAGCATCCAAAAACCTAACCCTAGGAGATGAAACACCAAAACTATGGGGCCCGTTGGGGTAAGTTGGTACATCAACTTCCCGGGGTTGCAACTTTGGCATACATTCTTCGTTTGACACACATGATACATCATTCGAAATATCTATCCGAGGACTACAACTATTGACATTGAATATTAAGTTAAAAACTCAAATTCTCAATGAGTGGCTTTCCCAAAAAATGTCGTTTAGGGCCTCAAAATAGCTCTAGAAGTTCAAGACCCAAAAAACTGCAAAAAATAGTAAACTATGCTACAATTAAGGAAACCAAAAAATTAGAAGAAATAATGGTGGGATTCCAAGTGGAATAGGTGGGTGGCTACCAATATCCACCTGGATCATCCTCCCATAGTAGGGGGAAACCTATTGTTGGTATACCTCAATATGGTAGTCCGCCTAGTTATAGTCCTCCTCATCTTGGAATGGCTTCTAGTGTTTGGAAACCTAGTTTACCCATACAACCTAGTTCATATTTGGATCAATTGTTAAATTCTCAAACTGTACCATCTTCATCGAAAATTCCTACCTATCCATCAACACCTCAAGAAGCTCAAATACATGTGAGCTAACCTTTATAACCTATTCCAACGGTGTCTAGTTCTCTCCAAATCCCAATTTTTCAACCTGTACAAGGTCCCTCACTTTCTCAATTGCTTGTACAAGGTACTCAAGTTTCGATAGGTCAAATTATTCAGAATTTGGTGCATTCCCAATTGAACCCATACAAGGGGGCAATGTAAACCCCGATTGGGCAACAATATGGATCACACAAAGTGCCTTTTCAAGGCCGTAAATCCAAACCCAACCATTCCATTAGCTTTATCACCATCCTAGGATTGGACAAAAGACCCACTTGTATGTTGATTATTAGAACCCTCCATATACTGGTAACAAGGTTCCTTATTATCAGAACCCTCCTTATCCAAGAATGCAAGTGCCTATTGCCCAGGTTATCCCTTCATATCCATGTCATCCGTCTTTAGAATTTAACAGGCAGTTGCCTTTTTTGGCTACTCTTGAATTATCAGATTTAACTTGGCTTACTAATGACCCCATTGCTCATTCACCATGGTGGCCGATTATTCCCACCAAGTTTCCTTGTGATATCCCAAAATTCGATGGGAATCCTAGAGAAGACCCGTTGATACATGTTATGATGTATCATCTATGGTTTTCATCCAATTCACTTAATGATGATTCCATTTGACTTCGTCTTTTCCAACAAATTCTTATGGTTACCACAACCACATGGTATATTGAATTACCGAGAGCATTGTTTCATGACTTCATCACTTTAGCGACTACCTTCCTGACACATTTCTAGTTTCCCGTCAGGTACGAAACTGGAACATAACTATTGACTAACTTTAAACATTTAAAATCCACTCACATTTTGGATCATATTCATGAGTGGATACACTGTCGCCAGTTGGTCAAGACTTATGTTCCCGATCAATTGTTCATAGAATGGTTTGTCAAATGTCTGTTAGCCCCCATAACATAAGATGTGGCCAAAGGTGGAGTCATGACCAAAGAGAAAGTTATTACTCATGCTAAATATTTAGATATAGTATACACCCAATCAAGCATGCTCTATGATAAGATACAAAATGCTCCAAGACCCTTGAATATTATTCCTCCTCCACCTATTAAAAAATCTCATGCTACTAATGGAATTATAGGTTCTGTCAGCTCATAGTCAGTGAGTAAACCTCTTGTATTTCTCTTACTGCTCCTATATAAAACCCTCCATCTCATCCTCCTATGACTTCTTCTTTTGAGATAAATGCCATCTCATCTGATAAAGGCAAGTCTCAACAACAACCTGGAAGCAAGAAGAAAGGTAAAGGTAAGAAAACAGACGTCTCCTCACTATGGGATAAAAAAACAAATTCGTCTTCTGATGACAAACGAAAGCCTCAATACCCATGTTTGATTTGTAATGAGGACCACTTTACACGTGATTATTTGCACCACACTGAAGTCAATCAATTCCTTAATTCATCCACTCTCCCATTGTGATGGCTGACTCATTTCCCAATCAGGAGACCCTTATGGTTTCCCGGGATTCCTTTTCCTCTAACAAAATTTGATGCTTTCCTCCTCAGAGTTGAAATTTGATGTCATAGTGGCCACATGAAATAAGGACTATGGCAATGTAGATCCACTGAATGGTTAGGCTACTACTCAACCTGCCAGTTTGACACCACCTTCATCTAATCTTGTTCCACCTCCGATTTTTATGGAATCGACTATCAAGCCTTCAAAGACTGTTATCCATAATTTTACTTTCAACCCTCATTCAATGTCCACTCAAAATTACAATGTAGTTGAAGACTTGGCTTAGTCCCCTTCAACTATGTCAACTCTTGAGGTGTTACAAAATTTCCCAACCCAAAAGAAGGCCTTATTGTCAACTATCAGATGTGTGGATCCATTGAATTCCAACCTAGTGGTTTTCTCTAATGAAAACTATACCCCTCGAATTCTGGATCAGTTAGCTTTTATGGTCTAGGTCATTTTCCATTGTAAGAACATCCATCATTCTAGTGTGGATGATCGAGCCTTGACGTGCATCATGTCCTTGTCTTGTTGGAAGGTGATTGGTTCACCCCAACTGAGTCAATTTACCACCACATTAAAATCTTTTGATGGAAAGACATATAAACCTTGTGGGATTTTGAACTCCCTCCAAGTGGAATTAGGGGGCAAAGCCATCTCTGTTGAAGTAGACTATTATCAATAGATATTTGAATTATAATCTTATATTGGGATGCACATGGCTTTATGCTATTATTACCGTTGTTTCAAATTACTTCCATATGATCATCTTTCCTCATAAAGGTGGCATCATGGCCATAGATCAACTCACCATTCTCACCTCTAATTCCAATGTTACTGGAAGTTTCCCTCTTATAGGGGAAGCCCTACATTCCTACCAGCATGTTGGAGTTGGTTTATTAAGGGAACCTTTCCACTCCCTCCCCTTCACCTTCCAACTCCTCCACTTCGGTTTCCTTTATCAACATGATATCATCATCTACGATCCTGACCAATCCATGGATTTTCCATCATGAAACTGAAATCAAAAGTTTTGGCTACTGGATGTCACTTAGCCCCATTGAGAAATATTACAAATCCATATTCTTGGCTTGTGCAACCTATTATTTTTCCTTGATTAATTGGGTAGACTGATCACTATATTATGTTTAACCCTCTGATCCTTCTCACGCACATTCTCTATCGACGAAAGCATCATGGAAATCATGATGTTAGATGATGTGCCATGGGACAAATATCATCACCATTCCTCCTTCCCAGATACCATTGAAGGTAATCCCAGTGGTGTATACCTATCTAATTTTGTCTAACACTTTATGAATTTTGTTTCCATTCATGAGATCGACTCTGAAAATAACCTTTCGAATATCAAAGAAATTGTTCCTCTCGATATTTTGATTAAACTAGGAATAGTAAAAAAAATATACATTAGATAATCTTGCACTTCTTTTGAAGTTGAGATTTATCAGGAACATTTTTGTGAGTTCAAAGATGTCTTTGCATGGACATAAGAGGAAATTACAGGTATTAACCCAAACATCGTAGTGCAGGAAATCAAAATGTACCCTGATGTCAAACCCACCCAGAAATGCCTCTATCTAGTCCATCCCAAGAAGGTTGATGGTATAAAAGCTGAAATCGAAGATCTTCTTCGAGCTAGTTTTATATATTATGTTCCTTTAACTAACTGGGTATCAAATGTTGTCCCTATCATGAAGAAACATTGCATGATTAGAGTACGTGTCGATTATCAGGATGTAAATCAGGATTTTTTAAAGCACAACTACCCAACCTCATGTATTGAATAGATTATTGTTGAATGCACTAGCTACGAAATTTATTCATTTATGGATGGATTTTTCAGGCTACAATCAAATCAACATTCTATCAACAGACCAACCTAAAACTACCTTTATTTGTCCCTAGGGTACTTTTGCTTGTAAAAAACTCCCTTTCAGTTTAAAGAATGTAGGGGCCACATTTCAACATGTGATGGACTACACTTTCCATGATATCAAGCACATCGTGCAATCCTATTTGGACGATCTCCCTACTCACTATAAGCATCAAGTTGATCAACACATGCATTTATGGGCCATCTTCCTCCACTGTTGACATTATAATATTCGACTCAACCTACACAAATGTGTGTTCTATTTTTGTTTTGGATGACTCCTTAGGTTCGTAATTTTGAAATAAGGAATTTGTATTGATCCTTTAAAAGTCTAGGGAATCATCGACTTTCCTGCACCCTCCACTCTTGTTTAGTTACAAAGACTCCAAGGGAAAGCCAAATTCCTTACGATGTTCATCCCTAACTACGTTGAACTAACCAAAGGATTTACTCACTTGCTGAATAAGGGGATTCCCTTCCATTGGTATGACACTACACAACAAGTGTTTGATGCCTTGAAAGATGTTTTGGTTCAAGTATCTCTTCTATATCCTCTCGACTATCAGCGTGATTATTTCATGTACCTTGCTACCACCATATCTACTATAACTATGGTGTTGGTCCAATAAGACGATATGGGGATTGAACATCCCATTTATTATATGAGTAAGAACCTCAATGATACTAAGATCTGATATACTCATGTGGAAAAGTTAGTTTTGGTGGCCATTCAAGCAGTCCATATATTTCACCATTACATCTTGCTTCGCAAAACTATGTTCATTTGAGATTACAACTCTATGACATACATATTTTCACATCAATTGTTGGGGAGAAAATAATCTAAGTATATCGTTATTCTACAAGAGTTCGACCTCAAATTCATCAATTCTAAGTCGAATAAATCCTTAGTTTTTGCTCAGCTTATGTATGATCTCCCTTCCCTTGATGCTGAATCCACATCTAAAGATTCCATCCCAGATGAGTCATTGTTCCTGATCTCATCATCTAACCCATGGTATGGATATTTTCTCATTTATCTCCAGACCCAGACTTTTCGTTGTAATACCTCTTGCTTAGAGCAACAATGTATTTGGTACCAATCCTGAAACTATGTGATTACTAATGACATTCTTTATCATCATGGCATCGATACTATTTTAAGGAGGTGCCTCAGTGTTGGCATTATGGTTCTGGTATGATTATATGTTTCAGATGTTGTACTTGATGGCAACACCCATGGCATGGCTCTCATTTTGATGAAAGTAAAGAAGTACGCAGGAGAACAGTTCAGGAGGTGCGTACCCGCAGGTATACCGTGCAGGGACCGCGTCCAAATACGCGGGTTACCCATTCATGGGGCACATACCCCAGTGCACACACTTCAAGACAGTAAAGCACCCACTCGTGGGGTTTCTCATGGTATTTAGCCGACGGTTTTGTGTTATTATGGTGTCGGCCCGTGGTATTAATCCATGATTTAAGGAAGATCATGCCTATATAAAGCTAAGGAGATCATTTGGCTTTATTATCTTTTGGTGCGTTGAATATCTTAAGATCTGATATTGGGTTCTCGGTTTAAAAGCTTGATCTTTAGAAGAGAAGTCGAAAGCGAATTTGTGAAGGGTGATCTCTCGAGCGCAAGATCAGAGCTGAGTATCTGACTGTATTTTGGCCCTAATTAGAGGTGCGCAAGTGATCAACAGTGACAGTGCGTGGGTACGCAGAGGAAACAAAGGTCAGTGTGTGGATACGCAGAAGAGACGAAGGGGCAGTGCGTGGGTACGTAGAGGCGACAAAGGTGAATTGCATGGGTACGCAGCGCAACAGTGGTTCAGGTGCGTGCTTACTATTTGACTGCGCGGCGCGACAGTCTTTCTGGGTGCGTACCTACTGTGATAGTATGCGGCGCGATAGTTCTTCTGGGTGCGTGCTTTCTGTGCAGTACGTGGCACGATAGTACATTTTGGTGCGTACAGTATGCAGATCAGGGAAAGGAGCAGTGCGTGGCCATGCAGTACAGCAGAAGTAACTCTGCAGGTATACGCAGAGAAGCAGAGGGTGAAGTGCGTAGCGACACAGGCCAGTAAGAAGAAAACTGCGTATCTGTGTTATGATCTTCTGTTGGTTGAATTTTTCTTGTTGATAAGGTGTTCTGGGTTCAGTTCTGTTACTGTTGATCTGGTTATTGCAGCTGACTGTATAATTTACATGTACTTGAAGAGCATTTGATGTATATGGATCCAGTTTGAAAATTTATGAAAAGTGGTCCTTGAAAAGAAGTAGGGGGTTGTAGCTCCCTTCCAGGAGAGACTGGAAAACGAGAGAGAGTTGTAGCTCTCTGAAGGTTGCAGCCTGCGTACTGGTAAAGGACTGCACCAGTACAAGACCATTGTAAAAGGAGTTTCTAATTTGAAAGAAGATAGAGACATATTGCAGCAGGTGGTTTTCACCCACATTGGGTTCCACCTTATATCTGGTGTTCTTTGATGTGACTGTCTGATTTTCTTGTTCATGCTCATTATTTATGGTATTGGTATGCAAAAATAATTCAAAGTATAAATAAGAAAGATTTGGTAAAAGAATTAGATAATACTGATTCACCCCCCCTCTCAGTATTATTGTCACCAATTGGTATCAGAGCAGGTCCTTCTAAAGAAGCTTGATTGCTTGAAGGAAGATCTTTCATCATGAGCAACTACGAGAGGGAAGCACCTATCAGGCCACCGGTTTTTGATGGGACAAACTTCAATTATTGGAAGGTAAGAGTTACTGCCTATCTTCAATCTCTTGGTACAGAAGTTTGGAACATTGTAGAGACAGGCTATGCTTTTCCTTCAACTACTCGTACAGATGCAGACGAGAAAAAGAAGTATGAAACAAATGCAAAAGCAGTCAGTACCCTATTAGGATGTATATCCCAATCGGAATTCATGAAGGTAATGCACTATAAATCTGCAAAAGAGATATGGGACAAAATTGTCACAAGCTATGAAGGAGATGAACAGGTAAATCGTGCCAAACTTCAAACTCTCAGGATTCAGTATGAGACTCTCAAGATGTATAATGATGAAAGTGTGGCTAACTATTTTCTTCGGGTAGATGAAGTTGTTAATTGTATGAAAAATTTGGGTGAAGAAATAAAAGAGGCTATTGTGGTTGAAAAGGTTCTAAGATCATTGTTCCCCAAGTTTGAATCTAAAGTATCTGCAATAGAAGAAAAAGAAAATCTATGAATTCTTACTATGTCTCAGCTACATGGAATTCTAACTGCTTATGAAATGAGAAAGGGAGGTCCATCAGATAAAAGAGAAGCTTCTTTCAAGGCATCAGGCAAAGGAGATTATTATGAAGCAAGCCACGTCCCAAAAGAAGAGGAAGAAGAATCAAACTTTGTCAGAAATCTTCAAAGGGGTTCTGGAAGTTCAGAGGTAAGTTGCCTTTTAAATGCTTTGCTTGTGGAAGAGTAGGTCATTATGCTGCAAAATGTCCTTATAAGGATAAAGGAAAGGAACCTGCTAGATGGAACAAGAAACAGAGTGCAAGTAAAAAAAGCTACTACACTCATGAAGACAGTGATGGTCTATCAAACAGTGATGAAGATGAACGAGGTAATGAATATAAATTGTTAATGGCATTTGAAGATGATGATTATATGGATGCTATAGATGTAGATAACTTTATGAAGAAATTACTAAACTCAAGAGATTATAGAAGAAAAGAATATGATCATTGATACTCTACAAATTCAAATTGATGAAAAGGAAAAACATCTTGAAAAATTAGAAGGTGAAATTGTTGCTCTCAGAAAAGAGACTGAGAAAACAAAAGCAATTAACTTAAGTTTGTCAAAGGATCTGAAACTCTAGATGAGATTATCAATGTTTAGCGTTCTCCTCTAAACAAGACAGGTTTGGGCTATACTGGAGAAACTTCTCAAGCATCCACTTCAAAGAGTTATCTTGAGGCAGCAAAAGGGAGTGAGCAAAAGCACAAAGGAGACTATCAGGTAAAGCAAGGACAAACTACAAATAAAGGCCATCAGCAATCTGCTTTAAGAATGAACAAAGTTTACAACCAGCCACAGGTAAGGTCTTCTCAATTTGGTTCAAGAATGAATAACAATAGAGATTACAATCACGTGGCCGGTAGATTCGATAACTGCAGAATTTTCTTCCATGGACAATGCTTTTCTTGCCATAACTTTGGTCACAAAGCAGCTCAATGTGTTGCATATAAAACAATCATGACTAGAGAAGCTCAAAAACAAAGGAGTATGACTGGGATTTCA
>APFE030707676.1:3717-38002 GCA_000404065.3 Pinus taeda
GTTGATTTTTATTTCTGCAATTTCCAGCATTCTGTAAATTTTCCAGAATTTGTGTTTTCAGCAAATTTATTTTTTTCCTACCTGTTGAATGTATGTTTATGGGAAAGGGCATTTAACTACATGGGAGAAATAAGGAGAAACTGAAAACCGGGGTGGGAAAACAGAAATGTTAACATATAGGCTATCAGTTAGGGCCAAAACCTCTCCCACTTGAGAGGAAAACCAAAGCAAATTGTTCTTCTTATAGAGATTCCAATTGATGAATACCAAGACCAAAACCCTTGACCTATTTGCCACTTCAAGACCAAGGCACACGTTTCCTTGATGAGATCCTTAGACAATGATAGTCAACTTTCTGTTGCTTCCCTTTTTCTCGACTCCTCTTCCACTTCGACCTCCTTCTTCTTTACACCTTCAGCCTCCTTGAATTAGGTCTGCAATCTTATTCCAGAAACCCTAGCTTATGCACAAGCCTTATCTTATGCCTTCACTTTATTTGCTTTGGAAAGGGTCTACTTCTAGCTTGACTTGGCTCCCTTCTTGTCTTGAATTTCATCCAACCCAACTGCCTTATTAGGATTGTTATCTTTCGCGATTCTTTCTGTAGCAAGTCTCCTTTACCTCCTTCGCATGTGTGTCCTAAAACAAACCCAAAACAGATCCAAGAGATTCCCAAGAAAACTTCGCTCTTCTTTCAATCTTCACGTTGATTAGGAGACTTTCTTTTTCTGACCTTCACACTTTTGGATAGCTTTAGACCTACATCGAATTCCTTGCTTTGAAATGAGGCCGATTGGCCTATTTATAGTTGTTTTCCACCATAATAGGCCGGCATGACTGCAAGCTGGGCTGACGTGTTTTTTAGTGAAGATATAATTATCCTTCTTGAAGCCGACTTGAGGAGGAAACTTTGCTTGGTCTTGGAGGGCCTTCCTATACATTTAATGACTCATACAAAAGTGTAACAAGTCCAAGAAGGGTCCTTCATACATGACATAGACTCAAATTGACTTTTATGACTAGATGACAAATCCTAAAGGCTCACAATGGGAGCCATTACTAAAATAAAATTCCTCGCTCATGAAACCCATAAGACAAAAAATACAATAATTTTATTTTTATTCTTTTCATCAATTACATAAAATCATAATTACACATGTCATTATGAAGACCAAACCTAGTTACACTTCTCAACTCCCCCTCTTAACTAAGGAGGTATTCATAATGGTATTTGGTCATTCTCAATCTGAAGAAATCTCATAAGAAGAGTTAGATAGGTAACCCATCTATGTAGCATCATATCAACTAGCATTGCCACATAGCAAGGCCTTGACTAACAACTCTTTCTCTCCACGAGATTTTGAGCACAATGCGGGCAAGACCAAGGATGTATAAACACCCTTATCATTGTCTCTCTCGGAACATATCCCACCCAAGTTCTCAGGGTGTGTTCCACTAGGACTGTTCTTATCTTGGATTCCTAGTCCTTAAAGAATATCGGTCCTCAACGACTACTCTTATCTTGGATGCCCTAACTCATCCTCAAAGAGTATCGGATGTGAGATGTTTACCTAATCCTCCATTTTGCCTTCCCAAGTGAAGACAAGAATGATGTGTCTATCTCTCCCTCTTAATTAGAGAGGACATATATATTCCAATAAAGGAATGTACTCATTCCTACGGAAGGAATGTACCTAAGCTCCCTTTTGGCTTAGGAATTTCTAAGTTTCTTCCAAGTAAGAAACTTGTTTCCAGGTTGCCTCTTAATTAGGGATCTACAATAGCTCCTCAGGTGGAGATGATGGGACAAACAACTGCGTGAAGAACTCCTCCCCACGATGTCATGAACTTATTTTCGTTATTTATGAGTCTTCATGTTTGGGACTTCTACATAGGGCACTAGCCATCCATCACTTTCATCCATGAGTCAGCCATGTCATCATCAGAAAGTGATCCATCAGTCCATATCTGGGCTTCCTTCATGCCATGCTGCTTTCTTCATGCCATGTTTACTTAAGGATCTTTCATCCTACTACATGTGCATCAGTGGTGGAAGACATCCATAGATCTTCCCTCGACAACCCTGCATAAACCCATCCAGATATTTGTTCAAAAATAAAGGAATGAACATTAAAATCAACATTACCTTTGTGATGGTCTTTCAACATGACATCTTCTAGTTTGCATCAACATCCCGCATTCATATCGACACATCTCCCAAAGATATATATTGTCAAGGGTCTCTTTCTTTTTGAGACTTCATTAGAGTCTTCATATGTTCCATGGAGATATCCTAGTCAAATCTTCTTGGTCTTTTAGATGTTGATTGCCTTTACCATGGTTGCATATTCCACGATCTATTCCTTCCTTTCTTCACACATTTCATTCCCATGAACTTCTAATCAGAGTTCCTCAATTGTAGTCAACCACCTCATATTTCATATGAGGACATATAAGAATGTGTGACCCATGCATTCCTGCATCCCCTTAAAAGAGGAGATCCTTTCATTTGATCATGCTCCTAAGATGGAGCATTGGTTCATGATACCTGCAACCATATGACGTGACTTCCAAAATATCAAATGTAAGCATACATGCCTCATTTTTCCTTTGGGTCATCCAGACTTCCTGCAACAACTTCCTTGATTGAAAGAGCTTCAATCCCTTGATTTGATTCACTTTTATGTCATCATACCATCATCCCAAGAATTCCACAAGTTTGGATTTCTTGATGAAACACTTGCTTCTCCTCATGATTGGTGAACCTTTTAATGAAGATTCCGTCAGAGAATCTTGAGGATCTAAAGTATCCCCATCAACAGATGTTTCCTTTTGACAGATGTATGATGAATCTTGTAGTAGATGACCTTGCCACTTATGTTCCCAATGAGATTCCCAAGAGCTATATCCTTGACTTACATAGATTCTAACCATCTTTCATGCTTCTCTATGATGATGTCCTAAGCTCTTGCTTACAATGCTTCTATGATGCCATGATGCATCCCATCATTTTAGTTAGTGAATAATGATAGCCATATCTTACAATAGAAGACTTAGAAACTTGAGAACCTAGGTAAGGAAGACTACCTTAATCATGATAGAGATCTCTTACTTCCTCATTCTTGGATTTCTTCTTTTTAGCTTCCTCCACTTCTTCGGTGATATTGGCTTCTTCTCTTCGTCTTTCGTTATTGTCCTTGTTGATCTTAGGACGATTTCTTTTGTAGTGCCTATATTCTTGACACCCATAACATTGAATCTTAGACATTTCCCTTTTCTTTTTCCAAGAACCAGACTTTCCAAAATTTCCCTTTCTTCTTGTCATTGTAGCATAAGATTGACTTTGCTCACCTACTCCCACATTAGATTTGGCCTTCAGTCTAGATTCTTCAATCTTGCCCAGTGACCATAGATCCTGGAATGGAGTAGCTTCCTTCTTCCCATAAATACTTGAAGTAAAGTTACCCCATTCTTCCGGTAGTGCATTTAATAACATTGTAGTCATTTCTCTATCAGACATGACTTCTCCCAGATCTTGTAGTTGATCTTGGATTTCAGATATCCTCATAAAGTAGGAGGCTATTCCATCTTTCCTTGACACGTTCATCTTGTAGAGTTCTTGCCTTAATGAGATGACTTCTCCAACAATGCTTACAGAATACAACTCTATCAGTTTGTCATAGATTTCTTTTGAAGTATCGAGTTTAGGCACATATGGGATGAGGGGATCCTTGATTGATTCTATGAGAATCCTTTGAGCCCTAACTTCCCCTTTCATATACTTGGCAAGAGCTTGAGCATCTTCCTTTCTTGGTTTAGTGATGGAACCTTTGACATGTTCCATAACCTCATTTTCAATGAGATTCAGATTTGTCCTTTTCTTCCATGCAAGAAAGTTTGAAGTGCCAACAAATTTGTTGCTTTCCTTGCAAAACGACATTTTGACAAATTCAGATGCGGACATAAATATACTTACTTGATAGGATGCTCCTCCTTCTTGCTTCTTCCTTGATGTTGGTAATGATATAGAGGATAGAAAACTTCTTCTTGATGAAGGTAGTTTTCTTCAAGAATGATCCTTGATCCCACAGAGAGTGAGATGACACCACCTTTTGATCTAGCTTCCTTTGGATGAATAGTCTTCAAGACACTTTAACTTAAGTAGATGTTGGCCTTCCTTTACTGATGATGATTCCAATACTTCTTTGTAGACTTCTTGATCTAGGGTTATGATGCTTCCTGACTTCAAGATGATCTTCGCTTTGATGCCTTCCTTGAGGTTTGATCCTTGAGTGTCCCTTGATATGATGCCTATCCTTGAATTAGTCACCTTAGCTCTGAAACCATGTTGAGAAATCTAGGGCATAGAAATTAAGTGATTTCTCTTTTATTAGTAACTGCTTGTGAGTGCTTTTTACTTCTTTAGATTAGGATCATCCTTTACTTAGGCTAGTAGTGTTCTTCTTCATTAAACAACTACTAATGCATAAACCATAAAGAGACAAGAGACACAGAATATAGGCTATCATCTAGGGCCAAAACCTCTTCTACTTGAGAGGAAAATCGAAACAAATTCTTCTTCTTATAGAGATTCCAATTGACGAATACCAAGACCAAAACCCTTGACTTATTTTCCACACCAAGACCAAGGCACAAGTTTCCTTGATGAGATCCTTAGACAACGATAGTCAACTTTTTGCTGCTTCCCTTTTTCTCGACTCCTCTTCCACTTTGACCTCATTCTGCTTCACACCTCCGACCTCCTTGAATTAGGTTTGCAATCTTATTCCAGAAACCCTGGCTTATGCACAAGACCTTATCTTATGCCTTCACTTTCTTTGCTTTGGATAGGGTCTACTTCTAGCTTGACTCAGCGCCCTTCTTGTATTGACTTTCTTCCAACTCGGCTGCCTTTTCAAGACTGTGTTATCCTTCTTTGTTCTTTCTGCAGCAAGTATCATTTACCTCCTTCGCATGTGTGTCCTAAAACAGACCCAAAACAGTTCCAAGAGATGCCCAAGAAAACTTCGCCCTTCTTTCAATCTTCACGCTAGCTAGGAGAATTTCTTTTTCTAACCTTCACACCTCTGGCTAACTTCAGACCTGCAACGAATTCCTTGCTCTAAAATGAGGCCAAGTGGACTATTTATAGTTGTTTGCCACCATAATAGGCCGACATGATTGCAAGCTGGGCCGACGTGTTATTTAGTGAAGATATAATTATTCTTCTTGAAGCTGACTTGAGGAGGAGACTTTGCTTGGGCTTGGAGGGCCTTCCTATACATTTAATGATTCATAAAAAAGTGCAACATGCCCAAGAAGGGTCCCTCATATATGACATAGACTCAAATTGACTTTTATGACTAGATGACAAATCCTAAAGGCTCACAATGGGAGCCATTACTAAAATAAAATTCCTTGCTCATGAAACCCATGAGACAAGCATTACAATAATTTCATTTTTCTTCTTTTCATCAATTACATAAAATCATAATTACACATGTCATTATGAAGACCGAACCTTGTTACACTTTTGAACAATTTCCTCTTCTTTATTATCATCTTGCTCACCTATTTTGGAAGGAGGTCCAAATCGCGCTATCACAACTTTGCCTTTAGAAATCCATGCTCTCTTGCTCTCATCTCGCACTATCACAACTTTGCCTTTATAAATCCATGCTCTCTTGCCCTCATCTCGTGCTTTCACAACTTTGCCTTTATAAATCCATGCTCTCTTGACCTCATCTCATGCAATCACAACTTTGCCTTTATAAATCCATACTCTTTTGCCCTCATCTCTTGTTGCCCTAACCTTTGACATTTCCTCCCTCTTTTCCTCTTGTTGTCTTATAGTTAAATTTTCTTCTAGAAAAAAGCAAGAACCCCTCAAAAGCTGCTTCTTGCTTAGAATGATATATTTATCATGCAAGCTAGGCATTATGACTTTTATGGGCCTGGCTCTCTCACTGTTAAACTTACCTACCCTCCATGTTTTCCATATTTGTCCTTGCCATAGTAGCTTTCTTTCAAGAAGTCCCTTGCAAGGTCAAGAGTACATTCATTTTTCCCCTAGTCTTTCGCCCCCTTAATAATTATGTTTATTGCTTTATCTTGCCTTTCCTGGCTTTCTCTATCTTGCATGTTTCCAACCCGAATGTTTGCTTCTCCTTCCCTATTAGCAAAATTGCTAATAACTTGAGCCCAAGTTTGGAAACTTTCGTGGAACCTCCTTTCCTTTCTTCTCTTGCTGTCTCTTCATGGTTCTCTATTTGGCCAACCACTTAACCTTTATCTTGGGATGGTTTTGCATTCACCACCTCTATACTCCCCTACAAATTTCTTCATGTTTTGCACCTCTGCCTTCATGTGTTGCCACTCTGTCTTCCCTATCAGGAGAGCTTCTTGTAGTGGTGCCACTTGTTCCAAAACTTTATTGCTTTCTGCTAAAGTCTGGTTTTCAACTGTTATTACATGAATTGTATGATCTCTTTCCTACTCTTTAGCTTCTAAAACCTCCAACCTTTTTTTTTGCACTTAACAATTCTTTCACATAAAGATTAGATGATTGGGTGCGAGGTGTGGATTTGGGACTATAGAAGGCAGAATCATCAATGACTTTTCCTCTGGGCCTGTTGTTGCCACATGCTTGCAAAGGGGACTTGTTTGAATATTGCTTATTGCGAAGGGCCCGAGTACTTTTCCTTTGAGACCGTTTTTTCCTTGTTTGCTCCCATTTTAGACGGGCTAGTCTTCGTTTAAAATGCCCTGATACTTTTGACATTGAACCAAACCCACTTCCCAGGTTTGGCCGATGAGGCAATTTTCACCCTTAGATCATTTGTTTCCACAGGTTTTGAAATTTCTTTCCTTGTTGTCATGTTTGAATGCATTTCTGATACACTGTGCTTTCATCAAATGTCTCCGAAAATGTGTCCAAAAAAACTTCAAAGTGTAAATAACCTACAACAATTGTATATGTTAAGCTCCAAGCCCTTCACTGTTGCACTGTCGAACTCCTAATTCCTCCACCCAGCTTCGAACAGTGCCTCCCTCAAATCCAAACCCTCCTTTGCACAAACCCTCATTTTTTCTCAAACCTGGAAAAAAACCTTTCCCATTCCAACTTATCTAAAGCTCATTCATATCACTCGAACATAATCGTTATTTATGAGGCATTCGAGCAAATCTCATATCAGTCAAACGTTTGAACTTTTCTCCTAAAAACGGATCGGGAAAAAGCAGTGAGGCAAACCCATATGACAAAAACAGACCAACTCTCTTCATGGACTTCCATTTTCTTCTTTCTTTGAACCTCTAGCAAGGATAGGAACTGTGGGTTTATCAATTTCAATTGCTGTGCTTGCAGAGAGATGTGAAAAATTTTCTTTGATGTTATTCTCCACTAATTTGTTCACAATTGTCCTGAAGTTCATAGCATATCAGAAAGAAAAATTCAGATTCCTTTGATAGCATATCATAATAAAATGGTAAACCTAGAGCAGAACAAAAATAAATGAACACAAAGAATGCTGCTAAAACAAAGCAGTAAACCTAGGGCACAGAATTGAAAGAAATGAACACAATGATCACTGAGAAAACAAAACAGTAAACCTAGAACACAGAAATTATGGGTGGAATTCTTATAACTAGCTGTAAAAAATATTTACCATTTTTTGTAAATCGATAAATTATGGCAAGTGTTAAAAATTACAAAATGAAATCATTAAAAAAATAAGCCAACAACAACATCAAATAATCACATTGCCACATAAATATGTAAAAAGGACCAATACATAAGATGTGCATGACTTGAGTCTTAAGACAACAAATGAGTTTCAAATATCTTTTGTAGCTTATTAAAGTAGATTAGTCAACATTCAATTCTAAATACAAAATACTCATATTGCTAAATTTCTTCTAAGTTCTAATAGCTTCCTCCTTAGCCTCCCTATCTTATCCTTGAAGAAAGGTTTTGTCTTTCTTCTTATCCTTTTTATAAACAGATTGATGGGCAGCTTGTGTGACTTTTGGGCTTGAACTGGGACAAGTGTCAAGCTCATACCATGGGATTATAGCAAGGTGTTTTTTGAAGTGACTAATCCCTCTCATCATATCCTTTCCACAGAGCCTGCGAATCAAGTTTTTGTTGATTTGTCCCATCATATCCTTTCCACAGAGCCTGCGAATCAAGCTTTTGTTGATTTGTCCCATCATGTGGTTTGGCATATTGCCAAATGGATCTAAAGCTTCGGAAATGTTGGCACGATGATGTTAAAAGTTTCAACTGCAAAGTTTCAAACCTAGGGCACAAACACAAAAAATGGACAAAAAATGATGGTAAAAAAATAAGACTTAACAGTCATTTTGTGACTCATGAAAAATAGATATTAATAGACAAGCAGTATGCACTTCGCAAATCCTTGCATAAATCTCAAAAGAATCAGTTGTGGAATTTTAGCAAATCCCTGGGAATATGAAAACCATGGATAAAAAGTCTATCCCTACTCCAAGAGAAATTCTTTGATGGCGATAAAACAATTTTTTGGCCATCCTAAGATTGATGAATGATGATGACAAACTGCTCCACTCTCAATTCCCAACAGTTGCAAACACAAATAACCCCCACAAAACTGTTTTTCCCTCATATAAGCATGTTCCCCCTGAATAGCAAATTTTCCTGATTTTTTCCATATATCATGATTTTTCTGGGCTGATTTTTCATTTTGAGTTAGACAGTGAAAATTGTGATTTCAATGATATATTGGCAATTTTGTTATCTACGGTTTAAACTTTGTACTTTAAATGTTTGGCCTTGTGGTTTAGTACCAAAGGGTGAATATTTCTCACACTTTGATGGACAAATTTCAAAATTGAATTGCAATGGTAGCCTCCCTCCCAAATAGAGATTTTATTTTTTTGTTCCTTGTAAGATATAAACAGCTCATCTCATACAAATGGGCTGCTGTTCCATTTTGTTAATGATAATGCCGTTCTGTGTTTTAGGATCTTTACCTTTTGCATTATTGAGATTCAAATCGTTGTGTTTTATTGAATGGACACTTTGAGGAGTTTAAAGGAATTTTGCATTTTAGGCTTCTCTCCTGTATTAAAAGTTCTGCGCTCTTCCTCATGTCCAATGCAGGTTCAATATTGCAACAGGGTTGACAAATAGAGCCAAAGATGAAGGGGAGTTGGGCCTGGCTGGAATCCTGGTTTGGATGAGATTCATGGCAACTAGACAGCTTACATGGAATAAAAACTACAATGTGAAACCCCGGTATATTTTAAAGTTTAATTTGCTTCTCTTTATAGCTGCATCTTCCTCCCTATGCATATGATATTTCTTCCTTAATAGTTTTGTTAGTAATCAAGCTATTTTCAGCAATAGTTATGACATACAACTCAAAATACTGGCTTCTAGAAGAATTACCACATATATATTCCCCTGAACAACTCAAAATTAGACACACGAAATGTGAGATCCTAGAGGTCTTGGATAAGAAATGTGCTACGAGGAAGGAAATAGTAGGGAAGTGAAATTATAAAAATATTTATGATTCCATGTTGCATACAAGGAAACTTCAATTGGAGGATTGGGTCCTAAATAGACACAACAAATCTTTGGGAAGTTTCCCTTGATTCTTATCCTCGTTACGTCCATCTTCCCAAGGATGTTCACCCTACTGGTTCTTGTCCTATAATTTTTTGGTATGATAAGAAGCATCGGTCCATGCAGAAAGATCTTCAATTTCTACCATCCAGTGACCTGTCCTTTGTTTCTATTATCCGTAGAGAGTATCACTGCCTCCTGACATAAGAAGTGAAAGTTTCTTGAATCAAGAAGGCTTGAGATTATTTTTTTCCTTTCTGCACCTCCCCTAGACATTTTGGCATATCCTCCTTCCATGGAAAGCCTTCTATTTGAATGTTGTTCCCCAATCTTGAGTTTTTCATGCCATCTCATTTTATGATGTTCTTATAAGAAAAATAATGCATGCACATTTATGAATGACAATTTGAGAGAGTATAAAAACTTTGTCAATAAAATTGCATAGTTACATCTTTCACATGCTCATAGTCATCATAGATAACTTATATAGCACCCTTAAGTGATTAGTGTTGATTTTTCAAGTGCAATAGATACAAGCACAATATTTCTGAACTACTGGTAATTACTTCGAATGATATAGATCTTCTTTTAACAATTTTAATATATCATTAAGCAATCACACTTTAGAAATTCAACCATAAACCATAAAGATAGTAGAGCTCACAATGCACAAAAGAGAACACAAGATTTACCTTGGGAAAACCCACTTGAGGGAAAAAACCCAACACCTTTTTCCTTAGAGAAATTCCTCAGTTCAACAAGAGATACATCTAATGCGGCTAGTCAACTATGACATTAACAAGATCAACAAAGTATGGTCAAACCTGGTCTCCAACCCTCAAGTCAAGTCAAAGCCAAGTCAAACTTCTACTCTACTAAATTTTGATGGTCTCAAATTTGCTCAGAATTTCGGTCTGCCTAGAAATTGTCCAGAATTTCGGCTTGACCAGAAACTGCTGCCCAAAAAAGTAACACGTGCTAGTTCTTAGAGAGAGAAATGCAAGCTAGAGAGAAATAGTCATCATTTTTGTCCCCCTTCTTCTTCTTGTCCTTCTCTTGGATGCCCAAAATTGTCTTCTTGTGTGAGGTCAAATGGTACCTTTGTGGAGGCAGTCAAATGCCTTTATATAGCAATCTGCCTGTCCAAAATGGGTGTGTCTCTTCACTAGGCTGATTTGACTTGAGGGAGGGCCGAATTGACTATCTTGGAGCCAAAAATTCAAATTTCAAATTTCGAAAATTTCTCTTTTAAATCTAACATGAAGAACATGTCTTATAAAAATCCTTTCAAGGGCTAAATAATAAAAATGACACGAAGAACTTGTCTTACAAATTTCTTTTACATTATAAAAGCAAAAGTATAATTATGATGACCAACCATAGCTACAAAATTCAACATTCCCTCTTAGCTAGGGAGGTGTTCATAATGACTAGACAAATGTTCTTCATTTTGAACAAATTTCTCTAAGAAACGGTTATAACAAATCATTACCATAATTGGGTCACAATTTTGATGCATGGTGATCCAATAACATCAACCATTTACCATAATGGGATCGAACATCTTTAACACATGGTAAATCAACAACATCATCATGATACCATCGTTCGGGTCAGTACCTGTCATGCAGAATCCAGAATTGCCGAGAACAACCGGAACAGCCGGGATAGTTGACGCAGAGGGCAGAGAAGCAGATGCAGGGTTGACGCAGAGCCTACGCAGGGCCGGCACAGAAATAACCAGGGTGAGTCAGCCTTGTGCTGAAATTTTGCCGAGTGAAGTGAGGTAAAACTCACTCAAATTTTCCTCCAGTGTTTTTCTCTGTAAATGATTGCTAGATGACCATCCTAGATTTGTATTCGAACATTTCTCCTGCATAATAATAAACCCTCAGAACTGTTGTATCGGTTTTTCCGCATTGGGTTTTTCCAGGGACTATTGTGTCAAAAAATAAGTGTGTCCTATGTATCTTGTTCTTTGCTCTGTTTTTTGTTTCATGAGATCAAATATTTAAATAGTGTAGGCTACAGAAGTAATTTGCTTCAGTATACAAAAGAATAACTTGATGAATGTAATTTAAAAATCAAGTAGGTGAAGTAGATTCAGATTTGCTGCAGTAGGGGTTCCTTTAGAGTGCAGGAATTTTCACAGTACCATCATTCGAGATAGTACCTCTGACCTATGGCATATCCTCACCATATTTCAGATTGTTACTTCAAACACATCAACTAGTTGCCATAATTCGGGTCAGCGTCTTGACACATGGTGAATTGCCAAAGGCCACATTCTTATCAAAGTAATTTGAGGCTCGATGCTAAATGAGCTTGATGCTCTAGGACCATTCTTCCTAATTCGGGTCATACATGACATAGGAAGAATGTCATTTCTCCAAACCATCCTTCCTAATTCGGGTTATAGTACTTCACATAGTGACAATCTCCCTAGTGCAGGTCACAATACTTGATACAGGGAGAATTTCAGTCCACAATGCTATCTCATCATCATTCCTTCTCAATGAGAGAGGCATTCTCCACAAGTCCAAGCTTGTCTCTGAAGTACACACACTTTGCACAAGATAGAGGCTTCATCAAAATATTTGTAATCCACTCATCAATGGAGACATATTGGAGCTTCACTGCTCCTTTTTGCACCATGTCACAAATGAAGTGGTACTTGATCTCAATTTGCTTTGACTTGTCATGTAACAATGGATTCTTTGTCAGCTTCACACAACTTTTATTATCACAATATATTACGGTTGGCTCAAGCACATGATCAAACAATCGCACCAGTAACTTCCAAAGCTACACTACTTCACAACTCGCCAAGCTAGTTGCGATATATTATGTCTTGGTAGTACTAACTGCAACAAATGTCTACTTCTTGCTCATCCATGAAATCATAGCAGAGCCCAAACTTAAGCAACCTCCAAATGTACTCTTTTGGTGTTCAACACTCCTTGCCCAATCTGCATTTGTATAAACCTGCAACTGATATCGCTGTTTGAGACATATCTCAAACCAAAGTTAACCGTAGCACACAAGTACCTCAATATGTGCTTTGTTGCAATCCAATGATTGCGTCTAGGTTCCACCTGGAATTGGCTCAACGTGTTCACCGCAAAGCAAATTTCCGAGTTGGTATTAATCAAATAAAACAACGAGCGAATAAGCTTCTGGTACCAATGGATCTATCAAATCAGATGCAAAATCTCTTAGCTTTCTTAAATTTGTAACCATTGGAGTCGAAATCAACTTGCATTCCATCATACCAAACTTTTGTAGGATCTTGATAATATATTTTCCTTAACCAAGAAAGATTTCACTTACCTTTTTCCATACTTCCAGCTCCAAATAATAGTGCATCAATCCAAGATCCTTCATATCAAATTTGGAAGCTAGCTCCCTCTTACACCGAATAATCAAATGCTCCATACATGTCAGAAATAGGTCATCAACACAACAATAGGATCACAGGTTCATTCTTCTTGACCTTGAAGTATAGGTTTGGATTAGCATTGCTTTTGGAGAAACTAAGTCTTGTTAGATAATTGTCAATTCGTGTATGCCGGGCTCTTGGTGCTTTCTTAAGTCCATACAAGGCTTTCTTCAACCTGCAAACATGAGACTCTCTACCATGGACCTCTAAACCTTGAGGGTGCTCTAAGTACACTTCTTCTTCAATCACGCCATCAAGAAAAGGAGTGTTTACATCCATTTGATGTAAATTTCAACCCATAGAAAAAGCAATAGAAATAATGGATCTAATAGTAGTGTACCTGGTAACCAGAGCAAAAATCTCATCATAGTTTTCTCCCTCTTAAGATGGGAGAAACTTCTAGCCACAAATATCGCCTTATGTTTGTCAATGTTGCCATCCACTACATGCTTAATCTTGTATATCCATTTGGGGGACACCACTGATTCTCCTTAAGGTCTAGGAACAATTTCAAATACATCATTCTTCATAATTGATTGGTATTCTTCCAATATTGCATTTTTCCAAACTTGCTGTTTAGCAACTTCTTTATAGGTGGAACGCTCAACATCAATAAGATTAGTCATCAACGTTGCACAACCAGAATTCTTCTTTGGCCTCTTGATTTCCTTGAAGGTGCCATGTGGTGCTGCATGTCCTTTGGCTTCCTGCAAAGTCGATCTCAACCAAGTTGGACTTTTCTTAATTTCAGGAACAATGATTGGGTCTAATGGTTCGCTTGGCCCGTTTGGCTCTTCTTGATGATCAATGGGATGTTCAGAGGGATTTGATGGACCTGTTTCTTCTTCCTTGGGAGCATCAAAGTCCACTTCTTTAGTCTTCCAATAAGCCACATTCTCATCAAAAGTCACATACCTGCTAACTTCAACTTGTTTTTGTCCTGGAATATACATTATATATGTTTTTGATGATTCACTGTTACCAACGAATATTCCTTTCTTTCTTGAAGGCTCTAACTTCCTTCTCTTATCTTTAGGTACATGAATATAAACTGGACAACCAAATATTCTTAAATTACCAACCTGGGGTCTTTGTTTGGTTAACGCTTCTTCAAGAGACTTGTCTTCCAAGATTTGATGAGGATTTATGTTTTGAATGTAGGCAACTATCATCGATGCTTCACTCCACAGTAACATAGGTGTTGAAATATGTAACTAGGTTCGGTCTTCATATGTACTCTTGATTCTTATATATTGTAAAATGAAAAAAAAAATCATAATTATTATTTTTTGTAGCATGGGTTTCATGCTCAAGGTCATTTTATTTTAGGTCAAAACATCCATTGAGTGCTTATAGGTTTTGTTATTGAGTTAAGGAGTCAGAGTCATTGTCATATGGAAAAGACCCCATTCGGCATCTTGTAACATGTCAAAAGAATTATTTTTGAGTTAAAAGTGTCAAACTACCCCTCCAAGACCAAGTCGGCTTGGCAGTGTATAAGTCGGCGTAATTAGGGCATGTCATCCTCCTTGGAAGCCTATATATAAGAGAGCATTCGACCTCCTACGTACTCACTCATTCACTCATCTATCAAGCTAAGGACAAGAATAAGAAGGCAAGTGAAGGACATTGAAGGACGAAGGAAGACTAATTCTCGATCTCTATCTCACTCTATCTCTCACACGTGCGAAAGGAAGGCTAGGGTTTTGCAGGTACTAGGCCGAAGTTGTCAAGAAGTCAAGGAGGGTTGAAATCTAAGGAAAAAGAGGTAATTTGACCTCTCATAAGGCATAGAAGAAGAAGCAGTCCAAGCAAAGGAAGAAAGGAACTCTAGAAGGCCTAATTCTCCCACACATGCGAAGCTATAGCTGGTTGCAGGGGGGCCAAAAATTTTAGACCTGTAGTGGGGGTCGAAAATCTGAAGCTTGGGGTTGAAGTTGTGCTGCTGGAAGATATTTGACTTTGTTTGACCTGGATTGAAAAAGCACATCATCAAGAAGGCCCGACTTGGTCCTGGAAGGGTCTTGGTCTTGGTCTAGAGGTCTTGGAATTTGTCATTTGAAGAATCTATAAGAAGAAAAGAGATTTGTGGGTTTTTCTCTCAAGAGGTAAGGTTTCGACCCTGGCTAGCAGCGTACATATTGTGTCCTTGTGTACTTTTGATCTTCTTGTTTTGGTTGCTGTTTGATGATGAGAACAACATAATAATAAGAAAAGAAGAAGGTAATAATCAAGAAAAGTAAAAGAACATCACAAGCAGTTATCAATTTTAAGAGAAATCACCTCATTTGTAGCCCTATTTATTTCTCAACATGGTATTAGAGCTAAGATTGACAAAGGGCATGATGAAGATCACTACATCCTTGAAGAAGTCATTGAAGTCCTCATTGAAGTAGTTCTTTATGATGGCAAGTCACCTCAAGCAAGGCATCAAAGAATTTAAGGATCTCTTATCATCCATCAAGAACTATATGACCAAGACCTCCACTACAAAGGACAACGGATTATTCTCAACACTTATAGGGACTTTTGAAGATGAAAATATATGGGTAATTGACAGTGGAGCATCTACACATATGGCAGGTGAACATAGACAACTAAAGACACTATCAAGAGGAAAAGCAGGAGGTCCAAAGATTTGCCAGCAACAGATGATTATAGCGAGCAACCAGTAGAAGCTCCTAGGGCTGAGCAATAGGATCAGGGATAGTAAAGCATGAGTACAATTACCAATACGAGCGCATGTGAAAATTCTATCATTGCAACATCTGATTTACTTTTCCTACTTATTCTTCAATAAGTTATTTATGAAATTCCTTCAATAAACGTTAAAATAAATTCTGCAGTAGATATCACACCGTAATACAGAAACAAACACATGTACAAGAATCAACACATTGACACAACTATTTTGGACAATAGTCCTCAGAAAAACCCAATGTGGGAAAACCAGTGCAACAAGGGAGGATTTTATTATTCAACAATTCTTCAGTACAACAGGGTGCCAAATTGGCTTACCCATAAAGAGAAAAATTCTCTAACACTTCTCCTAGTCCCAGCGTCAGCTTGGCTGACCTCTGCATGGCTCCCAGACACTCTGCGTCAGCCCTTGATTGACTGCATCAGCCCTCGGCCTCTTTGCGTCACCCACGCAGGCCCTCTAGTGACTGTGCAATCTTCTGCTGTCTCTGCATCTTCTTGAATTGCCTTGCGTCTGCCTCTCTTGCCTCAACGCTGATCTCTAGTGGCTGATCCCTTCTCTCTGTTCTGTACTTGCTCCCTCCTGACTGCTCACTAGACCACTTGTTCGAATTTCTCAGCGAACCCTGCTCTAGAAATTGCACTGACTGGTCTTCCTCAGTGTGTCTTCCAAGTGACCCTCAAGCCTCCTCTTATACTTTTCTCGTTGACAAATTAACGACCGAGATTAAGTCCCTAATCAATGACTAAGATTAACTCTGGTTTGATCCATGTATTTTGGACTCTTCTAACACAGTTTTATATTAATTCACATTAATATTTTATTTTCCCTAAGTTTAGAGTTAGGGACTTCATTAAAAATATTAATTATTTTAATATCTCCCAAACTGTTTAGAATCTGCCCAAACCATTTATGGGTATTGAAGATCTCATGTGCTTTAGCCTGCCCACCAACTTGAGTAGCTAGAGCACATCTGATGTTACCCAAAATCAACACTCACTCTTATTAGCGAGGACTGTGCTCTAGTAATACTTCTCACTAAGTATCACCCTGATCATCTGGAGTCGGTCCTTGTGCTGATGCTAAGCCTCCCTGGCCAACATCCTCTGCATTGCTGCTTTTATATGCCAGCTCCCTCTGCATCCGTGTTGTTGCTGGTCCTTTCCCCCAACATTGCATCCGCACTGCAACTCCCTCTGCATCCGTGCTGTTATCACTCCCATTTCTGCTATTGAAATGGGTTCTTTACCATCCCCATATTTTCCCTGAAGTAGTCAAACTTTGTCTTTCCAAGGGCCTTGGTGAGGATGTCTGCCACCTGTTCTCTTATAGGAGTGTAGCTCATTGTACAGCTCCCCATTGGACAGAGTCCCTAACCAAGTGACACCGGATATCAATATGCTTCAACCTATCATGAAACACTGGATTTTCAGAGAGCTTGATGCAACTCTGATTATCGCACATGATCCTGGTCGCCTCCATATTCCTTCTGAATAGGTTCACAAACAATTTTCTAAGCCATATGGCCTCACACGAAGCTGTGCTTGCCGCCATATTCTGTTTCAAATGAGCTCAGAGCCACAAAATAGCTGTTTCCTACTGCACTAGGAGGTCATTCTTGATCCAATGTTGAAACAGTACCCAGAGGTACTTTTCCGATCCGCTGAACTTCCTGCCCAACCTGAATCAGTAAATCCACTCGATCTGATATCCTTACTCCTGGTGTACAAGAGTCCATAATCGACTGTTCCCTGTAAATACCTGAGAACATGTTTGGCTGCTGCCCAGTGCGCCCTCTTCGGTTCCAACATGAACTCACTGAGGGTGTTGACAACGTAGCAGATGTCTGGCCTGGTATTGACTAGATACATTAGGGACCCTATGAGCTGCCTGTATAAGGTGGAATCAACATCCTTGTCTTCTGATGCATCAATCTTCTTCTAGTTGGTGATCATTGGAGTAGCCATGGGTCTATAGTCCTCCATCTTGAATCTCTTTAGGATTTCTGTAGCATATCTCCCTTTCGCTGCCAAACTTCCAACCCTAGGAAATAATGCATTCGTCCCAAATCCTTCATATCGAATTCTGTGGCTAGATTCTTCTTGCAGTCCCCGATGAGCTTGGATGGTCCTGTCAAAAAGAGATCATCTGCATACAATACTAAGATTAGCGACTCATTCTCTACAACTAGATAGTAGAGATTTGGATCTGCGTCACTCTTGACAAATCCCATCTTCTGCAAGTAGCCATCGATTTGACCATACAATGCTCTAGGTGCCTATTTCAACCCATACAAGGCTTTTTTCAACTTGCATACATGAGACTTCTTCTCATGTGTCTCAAAGCCCTCTTGTTGTTCAATATACCTCTTCTTCTATTACCCCCTTCAAAAAAACCATTTTGACACCCATCTGATGAATCTCCCATCCCATCTGAGCTGCAAGAGATATCACGGTCCTAATAGACGTATACCTGGCCATCGGGGCGAAGGTCTCCTCGTAGTCAATTCCTTCCTTTTGAGCATACCTGTTAGCCACAAACCTGGCCTTGTATTTCTCAACACTGTTGTTTGCAGCGTATTTGATCTTGTAGATCCATCTCGAACCTACCACTAATCTATCTTGAGGCCTTGGCACTACCTCCCAGACATCGTTCACCATTATGGAGTTGTACTCCTCTACCATCGTGTCTAGCCAAACCTGATGTTGAGCTGCCTCATTGAAACTGGCAGACTCTCCATCCAGAGCTACTAATGCCTGATATCTATCTCACTGTTTTCGCTCCCTCTTATTGTTTCTTGGCGCACTAATGAAGTCCTTTGCATCTCGCAGAATCTGACGAAGTTCCTTGCTAGTTCTTCCTCTGCCAGCAGGTGCCTTTCTTTCTTCCTTGCTATGATAGTCCTATTCTTTCTTTCTGCTACCCCATTTTGCTTCGGATTGTAGGGAGCTGTCCACTCTCTTCTGATGCCCTCCTTAGCGCAAAAATCAGTGAAGTCCTTATTGACATACTCTCCACTATTATTAGAGCGCAAAACTTTTATTTTCTTCCTAGTCATATTCTCCACCAGAGCCTTGAACTCTTTAAATCGAAAGAAAACCTCGTCCTTTGTTTTCAGAAAATAAATCCAAGTTTTCCTTAAGTAGTCATCAATGAAGGTAAGGAAATATTTGGCACCACTGAGAGTTTTGACAGACATAGGTCCGCAGATATCTGAGTTTATCAATCCTAGTACACTCTTGGCCCTGTGTTTGCTCCTAGGAAGCGCTGCCTTGGCATACTTTTAGAGCGCATCCTCTGCATACATCATCTCTTTCCGTACTCAGATCTGGAACTCCTGTTACAGTGCTCCTAAGAATTCTCAGAGCTACATGGTGCAAATGACCCGTTCTTTTGTGCCATAGTTCATTCAAGTCCTTGTCTCCATGACTCCCTATTAGTGCCATTGGTGATTCTAGTTGTAATCTATACAACCTGTTACTTTTGATCCCGATCTGCACTTTCTTTTTCCAGCTCGGGTGTTTGACTTATACCTTCTCCTTGATGAAGTAGACATTATAACCCTTGCCTTGAAGTTGTGACACGAAAAGTAAGTTAATCCCCAATCCTGGTACATGAAACACATTTGTAGTACGAAACCGTTCTTCCGATTTTGTTTGAAAAACTATGGTACCCTTCCCTACTGGAGTACACTTTGCCTTGTTCCCCATGGTGATCTGAAAGTTCATCTTCTCTTCTCGATATTCTGAGAAACATTCCCTGATTCTCGTCATATGCCACGAGGCTCCATTGTCTATATACCACATTTCTGATGATGCAGAACTAGTCATACAAGCCACTTCTTCTTCTAGCCTGGAAGGCAACATAGAGAAATCAAAGTCTCTTTCTCTTGTGAAATCTTTTGAAAATCTGTGCGAGTCCCTTGACGTGGATGCTTAACTAATTTTCCCTTCCTGTCTTTGATTACTCACTTTGATACCATGTGAAAATTCTATCACTGCAACATTTGATTTACTTTTCCTACTTATTCTTCAGTAAGTTATTTATGAAATTCCTTCAATAAACATTAAAATAAATTTTGCTGCAAATATTACACCGTAATACAGAAACAAACACATGTACAAGAATCAACACATTGACACAACTATTTTGGGCAGTAGTCCCCGTAAAAACCCAATGTGGGAAGACCAGTTCAGCGAGGGAGGATTTTATTATTCAGCAATTCTTCAGTACAACAGGGTGCCAAACTGGCTTACCCATAGAGAGAAAAATTCTCCAGCACTTCTCCTAGTCCCAACGTCAGCCTGGCTGACCTCTGCATGGCTCCCAGACACTCTGCGTTAGCCCCTGCTTGACTGCGTCAGCTCTGGGCCTCTCTACGTCACCTATGCAGGCCCTCTTTATAGAAATTCCCGCTGTAGATCAACAGATTATGCAATATACTAAAGCAAAACACAAGATCTACTTCTACAACAAACTTGCGGAAGCTTAATCGAATATGAGCAAGATCAATTTGAACACATATAACAGAGAAGAGAAATCAATCACACATGAACATAGAAGAATGACCCGGGGAAAGCCTCAGCCTAAAACCCCAATCTCTGTATTATCATACAAGTGGAAATTTGTTTAGATTACAAAAAGAATTAGCTCACAAGCTATCTTGCTCTTTTTGCAATCCAACTGTTGCTCATAGACAGTCAAAGGCTTCTCACAAACCTTCTCCTCTTCCCTCTAAGCCTCCTATTTCCTTGCACAATTTTCCTTGGGGTCCAGTGCTGCCACCTGTGTGAATTGGCCTCTTCACACACTCTCTAACCTCTGATATAACTGTGCAATCCTGAAGGAGATAATTTCTTTTGCATGGATGAGTTTCCTATATAGAAAAATCCTTCAACTGATAGTACACTCCCCCTTCCTCTGATCTCAACTAGGTCTCTGACTAAACTGACATGCATGAGTTATTTATGAGAGAATATTCAGTTATTTGAAGTGCAGCAGTTGGGTTAGAAACATCCTTTGATGTTGAAGCTTCCTCTGCGGCTGACAAGTGCTCCCTCTATGACCTCTGAGCTGCTGCAACACTCCATGCATCTCGCACCGTTGCACACCTCTCTGTGCCATCCTGCACTGGTGCAACACTCATGTGCCTCTCACATTGTTGCAACCTGTTAGCTTTGCACTGTCTTGGGATTCCTGCACTGTAGCTCTCTCTACCGCTCCATCCGCATCTGCCTCTACCCACTTAGCTAGTCCTGCTACTCCTCGTCGGGGCTCTCGTAACAAGGTCTAATCAAAAAGGTTGGGTACGTCAATGATCCTGCCCCTATTCCAGCCTTCTTGGGACTGTCACTCCACATCACTCCACTTCCTACCTAGAGGTATGGATGCATGTGATCCCTCGGCCCACTTGACTCGAAATTTCCCCCTACTGGAGGTCTCTGCATGAGTAGATATCTCTACTCGATCTCCTCTCGGCTTCTCTAGTTGTGGCTGCTCCACAACCTCCTGAAGCTGCTTCACCAATTGTGGCTCCTCCATAATTGTCTGAGACTTCTTCTGGCACTGCATGTTGAGAGATTATTTACTCTCCCTCTCAACCACCAAGTCTTCATCAGTTTCCTTGCTCCTCAAAGCTTTGCATGCATCTTGAACCTCAAGAGCATACAAGTTCTTGACTCGTGAACCGATTTGCTTCACCTGTCTTGTGGTGATGTGTCGAAGGAAAACCTTTCCCTTACTGAAAACTACATCATAGCCTTTGTCTTCCAGTATTGCGATCGACACCAAATTTTTCCTCAGTCCTGGTACATACTTGACATCCGTTAAGGTAATGCGAGCTCCATGCTCCCTCTGAAAAACAACCGTACCTACACCTGAGACACTATACTTTTCATCATTACCCATCGCTATGAGTATCTGGAGATCTTTCTCCTCCAAGGTATTGAACAAACTCTTGTCGCCGGTCATGTGAAAAGAAGCTCCACTGTCAAGAAACCAACCACATCCCACCATGGATGAAACCATGCATGCGAAGAGGGTGAAATCCAACTCGAATTGTGAGGCCAATGCCTCACCTTCAGATCCTTCCTTGGATCCCATATTGGATTTCTTCAGTGGACAATTTGTAGCAAAATGGCCCACCTCATGACAATGAAAGCATCGCACTTTCGATTTGTCAAACTTTTTCCCACCATAGGAAGAACTCGATTTGGGATGAGAATCCTTCTCCTTAACTTTCTTTGCCTTACTTGCTAAGGCGCAGTTTTCTTCATCCTCCTTGATGAAGAGCCATCTCTGGTGCTTCTTCTGATCTCCTCCTGCATCAGATCCGACCAAAGTCGTTCCCAATCTGGCAGTTTTTCTCTTCCATTTACCGAGTCTTGGTAGCTATGTCAGCTCTTAGCAAGACCAAGGAGAGCAAGACTCACCATGTCATCATCGGCTGTCGTGATCCCTACACTTCCAAGCTCATCCCTGCAGGTGGTGAGCTTGTTCAGATATGTAGAGATCGTGTCGCCCTTTTCACACTTGATTTTTCGAAGCTCATCTTTCAGCGCCAGCTTCCTCTAATCGTTGCTGTTCTGATATAAATCTTTCAATGTTTTCCACATCGAAAACGATGTCTCCTTCCCATGGAGACTCGAGACTATGTGGTCTCAAACTCCCTCCAGAAGGATTCTCCTTGCTCTAGCTACACATTTCTTCCATTCCGCCAATTCTGTAGCATTAGCCGCTGCTGGCTTGGGGACTTCTTGATCAATGAAGTCCTTTAGACCGTTATCCTCTAATACTGCTTCCATGCGATCCTTCCAGGCTATATCATTTGAGCTGCCATCAAGGGCATACTCGAGTCTTAAACCGTTGAACGCCATTGGTGAAATTGAGATGTGATAAGAACTCGATTTCTATATTCAGGAACCTCAAACTTTGAACTTCTCCCTTCTTGTATACTGTTCTTCGCTTTGATCACCTTTGCTTTGATACCATATAGAAATTCCCACTGTAGATCAACAGATTATGCAATATACTAAAGCAAAACACAAGATCTACTTCTACAACAAACTTGCGGAAGCTTAATCGAATATGAGCAAGATCAATTTGAACACATATAACAGAGAAGAGAAATCAATCACACATGAACACAAAAGAATAACCCGGGGAAAGCCTCAGCCTAAAACCCCAATCTCTGTATTATCATACAAGTGGAAATATGTTCAGATTACAAAAAGAATCTACTCACAAGCTATCCTGCTCTCTCTGCAATCCAACTGTTGCTCATAGACAGTCAAAGGCTTCTATAACAAACCTTCTCCTCTGCCCTCCAAGCCTCCTATTTCCTTGTGCAGTTTTCCTTGGGGTCCAGTGCTGCCACCTGTGTGAATTGGCCTCTTCACACACTCACTAACCTCTGATCTAACTGCGCAATCCTGAAGGAGATAATTCCTTCTGCATGGATGAGTTTCCTATATAGGAAAAATCCTCCAACTGAAAGTACACTGTCCCTTCCTCTGATCTCAACTGGGTCTCTGACTGAACTGAAATGCATGAGTTATTTATGAGAGAATATTCAGTTATCTGAAGTGCAGCAGTTACATGCATGTATGCATTAACTAACTGAACTCGTTGGAACTAATCTAATTAGACTTAACTCAGTTAACTGAGCTAACTAATTATAACTCAAGGTACAAATCATCCTTATCTCTTTAAGTAAGGGATAAATTCCTCAATCAATGGGATAACTGTTGCATGTGCTCACATAAACTTCATGTTTGATTTTCTACAACTAATTAACTCAAGATGAATTAATTAATTATTTTAGAAACAACGGTTAAGATCAAATTCGAATTTTACTTTTCAATTTTAGTTCAAGGACTAACTAAAACTGGAATCTATCTCGAAATGCTATTTATAACAATGCTATTTTTAGCACTTCCATTTTTCATTCCTTGTTGCTATGTCCAACACTGGTACCCGAACTGCTATTTATAGCACTTCTATTTTTAGCATTTCTTGTTGCTATTTTCAACACTCTTCAGCATCAGCGCTGATTCCTAGTGGCTAATCCCTTCTCTCTATTCCGTACTTGCTCCCTCCTGAATGCTCACCAGACCAGTTGTTCAAATTTATCAGTTAACCCCGCTCCAGAAATTGAACTCACTGGTCTCCCTTAGTGTGTCTTCCAAGTGACCCTCAAGCCGCCTCTTATACTTTTCTCTTTGACAAATCAATGGCCGAGATTAAGCCCTAATCAACGGTTAAGATTAACTCTAGCTTGATCTATGACTTTTGGACTCTTCTAACACAGTTTTATATTAATTCACATTAATATTTTATTTTCCCTAAGTTTAGACTTAGGGACTTTATAAAAAATATTAATTATTTTAATATATCCCAAATTGTTTAGAATCTGCCCAAACCATTTCTGGGTATTGGAGATCTCATGTGCTTTAAGCCTCTCGACCAATTTTAGTGGCTAGAGCACATCTGATGCTACCCCAAATCAACAACACAGGCTAAGGTGTAGGAGTTTTTGAGAGTTCGTAGAGTAAGGAGTGTTAGGTGCGGTAGATTAGGGAGATGCATCAAGAGGACATAGAGGTGGATATTCCATCATCTATAGTTGGCAGGAGGAACCATGAGGTTCGACAAAATTCAGGGATGCTCAGGAGTTTGTAGGCAATAGAGACAACCAAAGAGGTACACTAGCTACATGGCATTGGTCAGTTAGTAGTAGATAGTGAGCCATCCAACCATTAAGAGGCTACACAACAACAAGTGTTGTGAGATGCAATGGTTGAGGAGTATACCTCAATTATGTAGAACGATGTGTGGGAGGTTGTGCCTAGATTGACAGACAAGGTAATGGGTGGATCACACTGGATCTTCATGATCAAATACAGTGAAGATGGCATCATCGAAAGATACAAGGCAAGGTTTATGGCCAAGGGGTTCTCTAAGAAGGGAGGGAATAGACTATGAGGAGACATTCGCTTCTATGGCCATGTATACTTCTATACGAGCCGTGATCTCATTAACAACACAAATGAGATGGTAGATCCACTAGATGGATGTCAAGACGACATTCCTAAATGGTGAGTTAGAAGAGGAGATATACATAGAGAAACTAGAGGGCTTTTACCGCACAACAGAGAGACCCACGTGTGCAGGTTGAAGAGAGCTTTGTACAGGTTCAAGCAGGTTCCCAGGGCGTGGTATGAGCGCATAGAAAAATACTTGCAGGGAATGGGCTTTGTGAAGAGTGAGGCGGATGCCAACCTCTACTACTTGGTGGTTGGAGGTGAGGTTCTTATTCATTCTGTGTATGTGGATGTCTTGTTTCTAACAGGTTCACGGGGGTTCATAGAGGAGTGCATGAGGGATCTTGCAACAAAGTTCGAGATGAAAGATTTGGGGTTTATGCACTAATTTCTAGGCATGGAGGTGTGGTAGACAAATGGGGAGATTTTCCTTCGACAAGGGAAATGTTGCATCAAGATCTTGAGGAGGTTCAGGATGGAGGACTGCAGAGCCATTTCTACACCCATGATCATGAATTGAAGGAAGGTAGATGCATCTAGGGAGAAGGATGCAAACCACACCTTATACAGGTAGTTGATAGGCTCTCTCATGTATTTGGTCAACACTAGGCCAGATATATCCTATGCAATAAAATCTCTCAGTCAGTTCATGGTGGAGCTGAAGAGAGTGCATTGGATAGCGGCAAAACATGTGCCGAGGTATTTGCATGGTACTATCGAGTATGGCATCATATATGCTCAAGGTGATGGTATTAGGTTGGTGGGATATACTGGATGCAGACTGGGCATGTAATACAGTGGATTGGAAAAGCACTTTAGGGTGTTGCTTCAACATGGGATCAAGAGTTGTTTCTTATTGCAGTTGGAAACACAAGTCCATGGCACTAAGTTTTGTAGAGGCAGAGTACGTAGCAACAAGCGTGGCTACATGTGAGGTCATATGGCATCAGAAGTTGCTAGTAGCCTTGCTTGGTCAGAGGATAGAGATGGCACTGATACATTGCGATAATCAGAGTTGCATCAGGTTGTCTGAGAAGTCGGTGTTTCACGACAAGTCCAAGCATATAGACATTAGGTACCACTTCATCAGGGATTGTGTACAGTGCAGGATTATTCAGCTACAATATATACCTATAGATGTGCAGGTAGTAGACATTCTGACAAAGGCTTTGGGGAAGGCTAGTTTCATCTTCTTCAGAGAAAAGATGGGTGTTATGCAGAACACCTTCTTCGCTAAGAGACATTGTTAGTTTATGTAGCTCGGATAGGTGTTCTAGACTCATATGGTGTTTATGAGGCTAAGGAACACAATGGATTAATTTTCTCCAATACCCAAAAACATTTTAAAAGAAAATTGTCTTGATTAGAATTAATTAGGAAATTTTATTAATTTTCCTAAGTCTAACTTAGCGAAATGGCTTAATTAATCACGATTAATTGAGGTAAATCGATTTCCTCTAGTGGCGTCTAGAAAAGTCATTTTTAGAAGTCAAGATGATCTTAGCCATCGTTTGGGGTTAGATTGTGGCTGTTGATCACTTAACGAGAGATTATAAGAGGAGATTGATGGGCATTTGGAGAGCACACATTTTCAAGACACAAATTTGCCGTGAGAGCAGGGGTGCATTGATAGCGTGGAGGACACCAAGCAACGAGGAATCAACAACGATTGAGTAGAAGATTTCTGGAGAGAGTTTCTTCATCAGTTTCTTCCAGTTTCTGAGATCTAGAGGGAGAAAAATTACTAGTTTGATTTATTTGCAGGAGGTAGAGATTTTTTTGGTGCACAAGGATTTCTGGAAGTCGAGTTTGTATTCACACACGTGGGAGAAAGAGCTAGTTTCTGAGCACGATTTCTTCTGGGGAAGGTCTAGAGGTCAGGATGAGTTTAGTTGCCAGAGGAGGCCGAGTTTGAAAAAGGCTGTGAGGCCTGTTGTCGACTGAAGTGTACACCAAAGGCACAACGCTTAGAGTAGGGGTTGTCACTCCGATCCCTACTCACTCCGTTTAAACTATCTCCTAAAGCAGGCTAAGGGGGGTAGTCCTTGAAGGCAAAATGATGAAGAACCTGTTGAAAGTCAACAAGTTTAGGAGATACAAATGAATATCCTAGCAACTTGATTAAAATGATATGGCAAGTAAGATAAATAAGCACAAACAATTAGATTATTTAGGATATATCAGTGATAGACAGTGCCTTGAAATTAAGAAATACTTGCACAATAAAGATTAATATTTCAAGTTACTGGATAGACAAGTGCTACAAGGAATGATATGTGAGATCTATCCTAGATGAAATGCAAGATCTAATCTGATGTGAAATGCAAGATCTTGGTTGCTTTTAGTTATATGCCTAATCTAGATGAGAGGCTTCACCCCAATTGTTTTGAAGGAAGTCTCACATAGGGTTGTAGAAAGAAGTCCAGGGGAAGGAGGCTAAGGCCTCATCAATGATACCTACCCTGGAGTTCTAATGGCCCAGATGCCTCTTTTCCTACAAGGGATTGCTCACAAGAGAACTGCAAGGTCACCTGTTTTAACCTTTGTGCAAGGGTCAAGCGTCACAAATTGGGAGAAAAGATGGCCCTAAATTTCTATCAACCAAGCTTACACTTAGGGGTAAATTTTAATCATGCGATTCTGCCTCTAGGATGGAAATGCAAGATGACCAAATTAGGATTTGCTTCAATGAGATTACAGTTATGCAAAACGCTCCAATAAGGTAAGTATAGAGCCACCTGTAACCAAGACCGAGATATTTCGGATACCACTTATCAATGACAAGATTACAAGATTTAAATTAGAGAAGCACTTTAATGAAGCTTAAATTACAGTTATAGCAATACCTCTTGATTACTTAAGAGTGCTTATTAGGATTTCTTTTTAGATTAGCAAATTAGAACGAGAGGAGTCTTCAAAATTATACGAGCACAGCTAAAAGAAATTAGACGATATTTCTAACAGCGAGACTAATTAATTAAACACAACAAAGAGATTTAATCATGCAATGCAATTTGCAAGAGAGAAACACTTATGCAATGCAACTAGAGACTAGGAATGCAATCATGGAATGCACAATGAAATGCAACTAACAAAGAGATGAGAGTGATTTAGTAACCCCAACAAGGCTATCCTTGACTAGAAAAGAGAGAAACCAATAGCAATGCCAATATCTTATGAGTTCCAGTATGCTAATCAACTAGTCTTTTAAATGCCAATAAATGTATTAGTTCAAGAATGGATCAGACCTTCAATCTATCACTGTCAACAAGGATGCGCTTACTGCAGTATATATCAGTCCACTTAATGATGAGATTCGCTCACAAGATCACTCAGAATTCACTTCCAATAGCTAGTATGGTTAATAACCAAGATTAATACTAGGAACAAATGCAAAGATGCCACTGTTATGATTAGATCAGTCACACTGTAGTGTCACTGTAGAGTGATATCATACTTCTGCATTTTTTATATCAGACCTCTGTAATAAAGGTATCAGACCACTAACAGTCAAGATTAGTCATCAAAATTGCATAAAACGATAGCCAAACACTTCGTAATTATTCTTGCAATTGTTATGAGTTAATTCTTTAGTGTTTAGGACCGATTATTATGTGTTGCTCTTGAGATTAGGGTCTGCAATAAGTGGCTTCAGGTCTGAAGTGTAGACAGTCAACAAAGAGGCTACAGTCGAGAGAGACAAGGCTCTGAAAGCATGCAGCCTAGCCTCAAGGGCTAGTATGCGAGAATGGGGTCTCAAATTGGAGTGTTTGCGCCTCAAACAAGTGCTGAAAGTTGAACAAACCCTCTCAAAACTCCACAGTATACCTGCAATCACAAGGGGTTAGCCCAACACTAGTATATGCAAAGAACTAGCCCGGAAATTGCTTGCGGCCTTGGGAAAAAGAGGCCTCTAGGCCTAGATGCCTAGTAAATGGAAGAGAGAGTTCCCCAAGCCAAAATAAAATGAAGAAAAACCCTTCCCAAGCCTGCAACAAGAGATTAGTCCACAGATTTAATGGATCAGATCTTATATTTGCAGATTACTCAATGAAATACAACACCTAACCTTGACAAAATCTCTGATTAGGCCTGCAAACACAATAAATTAGTGCCAAAAATCAATTGCAATGAAATTTTCAAGTCTCCAAGCCCTAACGTTAGGGCTCTATGGCCAAATAATGGCCTGTGGCTATGGATTTTATCCTCTTCAGGCCTGCAGCTAGGGCTACGAGCCTTCCTTTTCTTTGCGGCTACCTCAAATGGGCTTGTAACTTGAACTTTTTGGCCCTGAAAGAATTTGTGATATGGCCACTAAATTTTGTTTGCAAATTGTTTTAATGAAGAACCCCTGGTAAAACCCCTATTTGTAATGGAACAGGTCCTTCTAGGCTTGCGGCTTCCAATATGGCTGAGGATTGATGGAAGAGGAGACACGAATAATGGATCTAGGCTAAGTTGCACGAAACGGGGAAATGGGTACGAGTTTCCGAAACAAGCACTGGTACGAAACGTGACCCCCCCAAATTTTGGAAACGGGGAAACACAATATATATATATATATATATATATAGATATATAGATATATTAGGACATTTAAGAAATATTTGCAATCATAAAGCATATATGACACATTCTAATTTACTACATTATGATTAAATTGTCAATGCATAAACTATAAGTCTCTAAATTTACATCACATTTACTCATGAATGATCACACAATGAAAATAGCAATATCCAAAATCAGCCTCGAGAAATTTCTAATTTCTTGCCTCGTGCTTGATTGGGAGTCTCCTCCTATGTAGTCGAATGACCTTAGTGCTCTTGATTAAATACAAGTTCCATACCCTAGTATCCTATGTGCTCTTGATTATTGGGAGTCTCCCCTGCATAGAGGGCTTGGTTCTCTTGATTAAATACAAGTTCCATACCCTAGTACATAACAAAATCCAATGGAAACATTGCAATCCCCCCAATCCTGAAATCCTGAAAAACAGATAAGTCTGCTAGATTTTGAGTGAGATCTAAAATTCTACTTTCTCCATATGAAATGCAATGAGGGCGAAACCACTCTCGAACATCTTGAGTCATTTCATGGTAATGTTAAAATAAAGGAGAACATCACTTTTACTTTAAGAATTTAACATTACCATGAACTGCATATCAACACTAGGGCCATAAGCTTGAACATTAGGTTGTCCCACTCAAAAAACTCCTCTTTTCTATAACTTGAGAGGCATCCAGAAGATATTTTAGTCGCCAAAAAAAATTAGAAGTGAAAAAAAAAAATACAAGAAAAAGTCAATTTAGAAGAGGAAACTCCATCGTATGACCTGGAAACGTGTTTCCGGCCGTACTGGCCACGTTTCCTCCTCGAGAAACGGGCCAGTACAGCCAGAAACGTGTTTCTAGGCCGTACGGTATGAATTTCCTCGTTTCCATTTCGTTTTTGGCTGGAAACGAACCCTTCTCCAATGTTTCCTGCAACTTAGGATCTAGGCCTTTTGAGGCTAGATATGGTTTCAAAACCTCTGCGGCCCTCTCCTAAAGGCTGGATGACTTCCTCAAATGTGAAAAAAGTGCCCAAAACCGTAGCCTCTAGGCCAGGTGAGGGCTTAACCTTCAAAATTTTCGAATTTTCTACTTGGATCTTGAAAAATGGCACCTGCAAAATGACAAAAAGCCTAGCCGTTCCTCCAACTTTATAAGAAAATTCAAAATAGTGGACAAAAACCCCAAAAAGCTATATACATAATGAAAAATATTTACAAGGGTTAGTAAAATTATTCACAAATTATTTACAATATTCACAATTTAAATTTACAATCTCTAACAAGCAGATCTAACATTATTTGGACAATTAGATTTGAAATATTTTGATAGAGAGAAATTTTTTAATTTAGTGCCATCGCTAAGTCACTGCAAACAAATTGTTAGACAAGCCTTTGAAAATTTAACACGATGGACTTTTAAACCTCTTGTCTTGGGAGTTGGCTGGTCCAATTGAAGACTTCCCCTCACGCCCAAGGTTTGAATGTCAAATGGTCCCTACACACTTGAAATGAAGTTATTAGATCATAAGGGGGCAAATACACGTTGAAACCCTAAAGATCTAGAGATACCTGCTAGATTGAGTGAGCTAGAACACTTTTCTAAACTTAGTACCTAATGCAAGTTACTTGTGCAAATAGATAATCCCACTGCTGGCAAATGAAATAATAACATAAAATTATATTCAATGGAGCATTAGAGCATGATTCAGGACAACATTAAAGATTTTTTAATTAGCACATCATGATGAATGAGGAGCTCAATAGCTTCCTTATATAGAAAAATAAGAGTGTGAGAACTCTCCAAGTGGAAAAACGGCTAGTTTGACTTGATTCCAGAGAATAACGGCTAGTTGCTGCTTGATCCAGGCCAAAATTAAATCGTTGTTAGAAATAATAAGAAAGGCAAAAGATTTTCTTATACTTGATAATTACTTGTGATGTTCTTGACTTCTTATTAAGTTCTCTTTATATCTTCTTTCTTTTAGTTCATCAAGGAATTACCAAAGCTAAAACACATTAAACAATGGACACTAGATATAGGCACTATGCTAGAGGAAAACCCCCTCGAGGGGAAAACCTAGTCAAAATTCTCTTCCTTTCAATAGTATTCTTTGAGACTCTTCACCCTAGACAAAGACCAAACCTTCCCTCCACACTAAGACAACCTCTTAGATCTTCGACCTCTCTTCCAACAACTTCGACTATGTAGCAACTTCCGGCATCAGCGAAACTTGGAAGACTTCGATCTCCCAAACTAGGGCATGAAACAAAGAGAGAGAGGCACCAAAATTTTGTCTTTCTTCTCCTCCTTAGACTCCACCCAACTCACACTTTCTTTGGCTTCCTTAGATCCACTTTGCACTTCTCCGGCTTCCTTAGAGATATCAAATTTACTTGAGATGATCTCCTCCAAATGAATTCGACTTGCTTCTATTTATAGGCTTCAAGGGAGGTCGAATTGATGTCCTTAGGCCGACTTGATGTCTTCTAGGCCGACTTGGTGTGGAGGATACATAAATTATACTTGACTCAATACTAAAACTTTTTACATGATTCAAAAGCCCAAGAAGGGTCTCTTTAAAAGTATAATGACTCTATTGACTCCAAATAAATCCTAGAATTCCTCAATGGAGACTTTGACCTAAGACATGGTGACCCAAGCATGAAACCCATGCTTTAATAAGTCACAATAATAATAGTAAAAATTCTTTTCTTTATTCTTTTGACAAATACATTACAAGATGACTCAAATACATTTAATGAAGACCGAACCTAGTTACATTTTCCAACGCTTTCTCTTAACTAGGGAGGTATTCATCATATACAAGTACAAGGAAGATCTCAACTATATGAACCATGAAGAACTTTAGGCACCGCAATGCCATGGACTATATTCGTGGCCAGGGCAATTTATCCATTGGTCTCTCAACAATTTAGGCACTGCAATGCCACAGACTAGATTCCTGACCAAGGAAATCTATCCAAGTGGGAATAAGATGGACTCAAGCTTTCAGCCTCTCTATGTACCATCAGGATTACTTGCTAACCATCGACCTAGGGACCTAGGTGCATTGGTCTCTCAACAATTTAGGCACTGTAATGCCACAGACTAGATTCTTGACCAAGGAAATCTATCCAAGTGGGAATAAGATGGACTCAAGCTTTCAGCCTCTCTATGTACCATCAGGCTTGCTAACCATCGACCTAGGGACCTAGGTGCGTATCCATGGTCAGAGCTCTATGACCCACGTCACCCTCCCTACTTTGGGACCTAGACATCAACACAAAGTGCCAACCAGATGTCCTCCCAGGCAATGCTTCACTCACAAAGCCTCAACATTCCTTGAACTAATAGATCAAGGATAACCAATATCTCGCAATCAAACTAATTGGTAACCAGCATGCTATAAAAAACCTTCAAGAGATTCACCTGTACAAACACAACCCCAATCAATAATATACTTTCATATAATCAAATACAAACCTTCAGGGTCTCTTAGACAACAGATGTTGCTTCTTATCATAGTAGGACTATCAATCAAATCTTTGACAAAAGATTCCTCAATCATACACCTTCCTTTCCTACTTCATATCCCACAACATATCTTCCAAAATGCATTCTCCAATTAAAACTATGCTATTCCCTCCCTCTCAATCACAGAGCTTCCCAGGCTCCCTCTTAATATAGGGAGATCAACTTCTTCTTTTCGTCATCGGAGAATCTTTTGTGGCTTCCAATCATTTCATCAAAGTTATCATCATCCCCATCATGCTTATCACATCAACGAATATCTTCATCGTATTGAAGATTGTGTACCTGCACAACTTAGATAGCAAGTACAACCAAATCTATAGAAAGCATGAATCTAGGCATATCAAAATTACGAAAGCATTTCAATTTTATATATATTAGAACCCAACCTTAATTATAGATAGGAGACACATACTCTTCAACATCTTGCTAGGGACTTTATCATAAACCCTAGACTAATTCATAACAACTTTCATTACATCTAGGGTTTCAATGTTTCTTCCAAAGGTATGACATACCCTACTACAACATAAAGCAAACCCTAGAAACAATTCAAACAAATATAGATCTACAAAGCATCTAACAACTTTTCAAAGTTCATATCTTAGATTTCTCACTAGGGTTTTATACAAATCATAGATTTTATACATGATAATTAATCAATCAAAACCAATCACAGCTTAGTCATTAACATATCCAACTTCCACTAGGGTTAGTTGCAAACCCTATATTTTCAATCAAACATCAATCCCATCCAAAACTCAGATTTCAACAATCTTACACAAATCTCAAATCAACATATTATCATCCTACATTAGAGGTTTTTACTTCTACTAAGGTTCAACTCCAGAACCTTAGAATTACACAAATACTATCAACTTAGAAAGACAAACTTTGACTAGGGCTTAGTTCCAAACTCGAGGATTCATGACCACAGACAAATAAGTGCACTCATACATCTAGGACTTCATCACAATGCATAGGCATTTCATATCATGTGTTAGTCAAACCCAACTTCACAAATATCAATAATAGTTGGACATACAACAAACTTGATTAGATTAGGGTTTGATCAGACAAACACACACATACCAAGGAAATCATTTGTAAGACATTATAAGGGTCTTGCTTACACATTCCACCAAAGCCTAATGAGTTAGGGTTTCAATATAAGAACATAGCAAACCCAAAATTATCAATAGTTCAAGGGTTAGGGATTTTAGACTTTATCCCAGACATGACATCATCAATAAAAATTTCAAATAACATTTCTTAATATCCCTAAGCAGTTTATAAAACAGTGCAAAACACGCATATGGATTTCCAAATGAATTCAATGAATTGATTGAGCAGCAATACTCAATAATAATACAGAGATATTTACAAAGATAGAAACATCAAGTTTCT